>WWET01002527.1:153877-164010 GCA_011038615.1 Limnodynastes dumerilii
ATATAGAGATAGATAGATAGATAGATAGATAGATAGATAGATAGATAGATAGATAGAGAGAGAGAGAGAGAGAGAGAGAGAGAGATGAATTAGTGTAAAATCTATATTATTATTTCAAGGTTGAAGACAAATAATGTACAAAAGCACAAAAAAAATTTGTACACAAACCCACAAGCCTTTAGTTTCAATTCATTCAATCTGCTGCCACCACAGCAAGTAGAAGCAGTCACTTACTTTTGATGCCCTCGTTTTGCAGACTTTCCAGAGGAATTACAGACCGCATCGCTGCCATCAGGGTCATTAGTCTCAGTCAATGTTTTCCATGGCAGGAGAAAGCCAGGCGTTGGACTAAACTGTTTTAATTCCCCTTGTCCCAAGAGACTCAGCTCACCACAATAACAGAACGCACAAAGTTGTTCACTAGGAGAAAAAAAGGCAAAACAGATTTTTTTCTTTTAAAACAAAGGGTAAAATTCACAAGTAGGACATTGCATGTCGTTCCACCTCTACAAATAGAATCACCCCCACTATCCCACAGCGTAAATTCATAACTAACATTCTGTCTTTATGCCTTGTAAGACAGAACATACATAAGCTCAAATCACCTGGTCTGTCATTACCCAGCCTTATTTTATAATGATTGTTTAAAATTGTTATGCACTAGGGTGATATGCTGACACCATGAAAAAAAATATTAATATTAATGGAGCTAGCAGCACACACACAAGATAGCCCCAAAAAGCCGCAACGGCTACAGTCCGGTGAGGCAGATGCCCCCTTCCCCCAGCCTAGAACACCCCTAAATATAACAGAGAAAGATGATATTTTGTGTAAAATGTTCACTAAATACAGAAAAGGCTTAAAACTTGTCCTATTTGCTGTGCAATGCTGATTACTATTGTTTTTCTTTTATGTGAATTATGTTTACAGTTCAGGAGTTAAAAGTTGCAAAAACCTAAGCAAATAAACTATTTTGTGTCCAAGCTAGTAAAGCAACGCCAATCACAGGGCATACAAAAGGCTGTGTAATATTTTAGCCCAGTTGTATGGCCATTAATTCATGTATTGCACAAAATGTTGTCCAATCGCTCAGAATGTAAACAAAACACACAAAGCAGATATATAAAATTAAATAAATAAAAGACTGATATGGCAGCATTTGCAAAAAATACTCCACATGTAGCTATCAAAAGGAGGATTTTATTACATGAGGTTACAGTTTACAAGCCTAACACAAAATATGAACCTTACTTTATTGTATTTTTTTGATATTTTTATATTTATATTGTATTTTATTATGTACTATGATGTCTATCCCTACCCTGTATATCTGTACTGTTGTATTTTGTACATCATTTTGGACACCTTGTGGTATAATAATAATTATGGGGGGAGCGGTGTGGTCATATAAAATGGTCTTCACTTCACACTAGATATGTGGAGCTCTGATATTCCAATTATTTTAACAATTTCTAATGGCTTTTTCAGACAATGCAATTCATTTTTGGTAGTATGTATGGATAGAATGGACAATGCAGGAAAGATATATATATTCTAGGTAAGTGCAGAAATTCTCATGTGCATGAAAATACAAAGCCACAACTATTATGGAATGTCAGTGGCTTGTCTTCTTGTTTTTATTTTTATATTTGTTCTTGGACATAATCTATGAGGGGAACAAACTGGGGAAGATTTACTATTGTAATGTATAAAAAAATCTACTTTAAATCAGTGACAATTATTGGGTGCAAGTTGATTATTGCAATATGATTGTACTGTCTGAGCATAACATCTAAATGAAAAAAATAATGGTTGTCACCTAAAATAAAAAACTAAAAAAAAAAACCTTAAAAAAAACAAAAACACTATTTATCTCACTTTAAAAAATATTTTCACGTTATGCAATAAAAAATTACAATGCAGCAATAATAATTGTAACATACATTTACATTTGGTTGAGTTACACTGGGTATAGACACAATATAAAGGCAGTTTTACAATAGTTATTCCCAAGAAACTCTGTATCCAACTGTTAACTAAAAAGTGAGTGTAGGAAGCAGACTCTATTCCTCCTATTGCGCTAATTAAGACATCCAAGACCTAGTCTGGCAGCTGCTGCTTCAGGATGCTAATGCTTCGCCGCACAGATCCCCACAGACCCAGCATCATCTTATTCTCTACTGACCTACAAACAGGCCCTTCCCCAGCCCTGACTCAGCATCAGCACACACAGACCTGCTTTTTACTTCATCTCCCACAGAGGCAGCGGAGAGCTGCGGCTCCTCAGATGGCTGGAAAGCTTCCGTCACCTCAGCCTGGACACCCTCATCCACAGGTTGTTCTTTATTGTCTGGAGAACCACAAACAAAAGAGTTAAGAAAAAACATAGAACACACAAACAGCACATACATTAGCAGGGAAGAAAATCTATGTACACAAAACTGTGCATAATAATGGTATTTTGCCTCTCTTAGTACATCAACCAATAATGTGCTAAAATCACCTAATATTAGGAGAAGTTCAGCACTAAAGGTAGATTTATTATTCACACTGCTCAATAATATAACCCAGAACCAACCACGGCCTCAAGCGTACAGATCTAATTATGAAGATTGCATTTAGAGAATAAGTTGGTGTTGCTCGCACCAAATGAAAGGTACTAGGCGTGAATACATCGGTCAAAATGATTGCTACAGGTACACTGCACTGTAAAACTGTAAATGCAATGGCAATGGAAAGAGATTGAGCACCTAACACAGGAATCAAAATATAGGGATATAAAGAATGAAGTTCCTTTATAGAGGCAAGCCACTGGGGCAGAGCCAGCAGCATTTATCTTGTGCTCAGCAGATCACACAGGGGCTTCTTACGGATGTAACATACATGCATGCATTTATAGCAGGCGTTTGGGGAAAAAGAAAAGGATTTTGATTTGATCATCCCCTTTGATACTGAGATTCTATGCAGACACACATACCAGTATCCATTGCTTTTTAACAGCTCCCACCCTTATCTTCTAATTCTCTGCAATCATGTTATTTTAATATTCAGTCATCACAAGTCAAGCATACACACGAGATGACATCTCAGGGACAAGATATCGCGAGGACAAGAATATCAAAGTGATATAAGGTTAAGCTGCAATATCGTATGCACCATACACACTTCCCAGTCTTCACAAATGGTGATCACAGCAAGTACTCGCATACAATTATTGGACAGTGTATATGGGGCATAATACACTAAACACAAAGCAAAAATGTTGAAGGAAAATGCAGATGACACGGCCTTGTCTTGGGCTACTAAATTGATGTCAATGTTAGGTGCACATTAAGTAAAGCTGATATGCACTTGCCAAGAAAGGCTACATAATAGTAGTAACGTGGGATCAATTCTTTGGCAGGGTTTTATTTTTAAGCTAGATACCGGATAACAACACATGCAGATACAGAGACTGTGTTACTGGTAAGGTAAAGCTGTGTTTACCTAACACAGAAAGTAGAAGCAACATTCATGTAACTCAAATACAACTTAAATCATTTGTGTCATGGGCAATACAGCAGTACCCAGAAGGAGTGAACAGATCCAGCAGTAAGAAATTATAGAAGTAATTTACATTACTACAGTGAAATACAGGCATATGAAGAGTTCAATGACCATATAAAATGTACCAGGTACAGATCAATGGACTCAGAGAAGCTTGTGGTCTGTTCTACTGTAGAGGACAAATAAAGGAAACAAAGATGCAGACTAAATTATCGTCATGTGAAAAACTACTTTAGCCATTCTCTGCTGTAATATATAATAAATTATTATCTTATTATAATAAATTATTTGTATGTAATCTTAATGGATAAAATAAAAATAAGTCCATTGATTAAGAGTATGGTTGTCAACTCTACTAGCATTTCTGTGAGACTCCAGAAAATCAGGCCGAAGGAGAAGTGGCAAATCTCCTGCAATGGGAATGAGGCCATTATATAATGCAAATCACGTCCTCAAGCCCCTCCCCCAACAGTATTGTGAGTTCTAGCGTTACCAAGGATGGGTAGAGCTTGATGATGTAATTTGCATCATCAAATTCCACCCCCATACATAGTAACAGTATGAATTTAAGCAGATGGGCAGGGGTGGGGCTTCAAGATTTGCATAATTAAAAGCCATTGTCCTCATAACGGCATCTCTTTGTCCCTCTGAGATGACCCACAGGATAGAAATTAGAAGTAGTAACTATTTAAAGAGGTACATTGATGCTTCTATAGTCTGAGGGCAGTGTGGATGTTAGTTTTAAGACTTTTTTTTTTTATTGCTTTTTTTTTTTATATGTCAAATTTGAGTAATAAAGATTAACATTTATTTATTGTAATTTAATGACTAGAAAAATCAAACATTATTGATCTAGTTTATTTTTTTTTTGTTTTTGTTTTTTAACAGAAAAACCCTGTATGAAAATATAATGCTTAATTAGGTTTACCACATGGGGAAAAACAGGCTAAGGTAACATCCCATAGAAATTAAACACACCATAGAATACCTTAGATTTAAGAATAAAACCAAAATTCTTATTTAGTGGACACTTCATTAACGATTTAGATTATGCAGGTCAACTATTTTTCCTTGAATGTAATCTTATGAAATAGGACAATAAATTTTACTAGGTACAAAAGATAAACACCCTGTATCCAACACATGAACAGAAAGTGAAAGTAACTGCTCATGGCCAAACCTCTGGCTATTTATTGACAGACAGGATTCATAAATAGAAATGCACTTCCTACCATTCATTTCATGTACCTGGAATAAGCATACAGCACAGGCAGAAGGTATGCAAGTTGTGTGTGAACTGACTCCAGTCTAGACCAGTGGTTCTCAAGAGATGCAAGAGACAGTGAGAAACTTAGTGAGTCGCCAAATCAACAGTTTGGTGCATTCTCAGGAAATATGCAAAGCAAACTACACTGGTAAAGCCTGACAACAGAAGGTCTGGACATACTCAAAATACAAAATGGTGGATAATCGCAGGATCTTTTCCCTGGTAAAGAAAACACTTTCCAGGAGGTAAGAATATTAGTATCCAAATGTACCATAAAGAAAAAACTTTATGAGAGCAAATACAGAGGTTTCAAAACGAGTTGCAAACACATCATGAGCATCCAAAGCATACCACAGCATCTGTAGCACACAGTAAAGGCAGTGTGATGGCAGAGGCATTACTGGCTTTCCAATGGCATTGGCTCAGTAGTGGTTATTGATGATGGGACAGAAGAAGCCACATGAATTCTGAAGTGTACAGGAATATACAGTTTACACAGATACAACCAAATGCAGAAAAGTCAATTGTTCGATGCTTCACACTACAGACAGACAATGAACAAAAAACATACTGCTAAAGAAACCCAGGAACTCAAGGTGGCCCAGTCACCTGATCTCAACCCAGGCGAGCATGCTATTCACTTGCTGAAGACAACACTATAAAAGGCAGAAAGACCCACAAACAAGCAAGAAATGAAGACAGCGGAGTAAAGACCTGGCAATACATGACACAGAAGGAAAACCAGCATTTAGTGACATCTAGAAATGAATCGTCTGCAAAGGATTCTTGACAAAGTAATACAACTTAACATTTTACTTATGATTATGTTAATTTGTCTAATTACATTTGAGCCCCTGAAAATAGGTGACTATAGTAAAATAGATATAACGTTTATAATATAAGAGCCGGTTTATACAATATTTTTCATGTAAAGCTGAATGTCTGCACTTCAACTGCATCTCCATGGTTTTATGTCAGGGCCATTGTGGTAGCGTAAAGAGACAAAACTATAGAACTTGTCCAAATATCTTTGGATCTAATTACTATGGATCGGATCCAGACCTGATAACGTCAGGTCACTTACACACGCAAGGTGCATAAGTGGCCTGACTTGACTGGAGAGCGAGTTCCCCCTCCAGATGGTACTCTAGGATTACGATAGTAACCCTTGCGTACAATTGTACTTTGTTCCTGTGCTTCCCCTTTACCCACTAAAGTAGGCGGAAGAGTGTAGAGTGCGGGAGGAGGTTCCAACACTTTTGTGAATCAGCGGTTGAACAGGCTGCTGATCTGCACTAATAAGTTAATGCTGGCTTATGGCAGTGTAAGCTGCCACAAAGCCCGCACGAAGGAGGGGAATGACAGGGGGTGTGCACTCCCCTTTCTCTCTCGGACGTTCAGACCCCCGCACGCACGGAAAACAAGCAGGGGTCTGGATCCGGTCCTATATACACAGCAGAATGGTATTTAGGAAGGGTTACTAGTAAGTATGCTAGAAAGCATAGAAGTAGCATGCTACCAATGCTGAAATAACCACTCATTACTAGCGCTGGTGATTGTCTAGTTGTATTAGCATAGTGAAGAAAGATCTTGTTCATATGAGATCTACAAAGCAAACTTTCCCAGAAGTGACTCATGGGCGAATGGGTACAGCAAGGATTTTAGTTGGTTAATTTGGGTAAAGTAAAACTGACAATTCTAATGCTGGGAACAAATCTGAAAATTTCCCTGGCTCACTACAGAAGTCCAACAGCTGGGAAAATGGTGAAGGGTGCACACACTACCCGATGATTGGCTCGAGCTACTGGCTGCGCAGTGCTATCCTTACAGACTGTTGGATCGTTTACGTAAACCGACCGGCCCACATCATTTCTGGACATTTTTGCCTGCTCGCCAATCAGTCTGATACATTTATAGTGCGTGTCCCATAAAGTATAAATATAACTCTTGTTTCTCAAACTTTGCAGCAGTTCTTCAATGCAAATGCAGGAGCCTTCTCTACACCACAGTTCAGATACAGAATCTTTTTGTGGTATGGGTGATTAACTGAAATGAATCTGAGAACTAAAGTCACAAAACCTACTGCGGGGGCACCATAACATGCAACATTGTCAACAGCCTATACACATTTTCCAAGAAAAGGCTACTAAACCAAAACCAAGTTGCCTGATAGAGCAATAACATACTAAAAAAGATGTTATATATTGAAAACATGTCATCTAAACAGATTTGTCATTTGCTAAACAGATATTGTTTGTTACATGTTATTTCAGGTTTAGGGAGTTAAAAAGAACCAGTGGAATTACAAGTCACAGCATTCTCTAAGAGCACAAGTATAGATAGCAGCTGGCAGATCAGGACTGGACTCGCCATTAACAAACACCTGGAGAGCCATAGGTGTGAAAGCCTGACATAGGAAATAACTGGGTCTGGGCCCCCGCAAAGAACGGCCCTATTTCGATAGGGCCGTTCTCTCCCAGCCAGTTTCGTACTGGCTGGGATATCGATTGGTTATGCCTCGAAAAGGCATAGCAATCGATCCCTGGAGCACTGAACACGGTGCTCTGAAAAGGTGCACGCTAAACTAACCCCAACTCTTCCCCTAATTCTAACCCTAACCCTCTCTTGCCCGCAGCCTAACCCGAATACTCCCTTTCTCTATAGCCTAACCCTAAAATGCCCCTCCCCACAGCCTTAGCCTACCCTTCTATAGTCCTAACTGCCTAACCCTAACCCCCCCCAATACTAAAATGCCCCGGAGAGGTTACTCACCTCTCCGTAGCGGTTATCCAGCGGGTCTGGGAAAATGAAGGGGCGAGTATGCCGATCGGCACAATCACCCATTCATAAAAGAAAACATTTAAAAAATGACCCCCTATTCCAAATAGAGACAACCGAAAAGGAGCTTTCAGCTGTCTCTATTTCTCAAAGCGGGCCATCGGACCGGAGACTGCAACCGGAAATAACTGTCCTACACAATCACTTCTGCCAGTTATAATCCATTCAAATAAACTCATAAAACGTATAATGTGTTTGTCAAAGTTACATTGATCGAGGGTGAGGAGCAGTATGAGGGGACTCACCGGTGTCTGCAGAGTTTTCTGGTTCTGCTGCTTCAAGTCCATCCATACTGTCTTCATCCTCCACAGCTGTTTTTCCTCTACTCCGAGGCCTAGAAAAAAAAAGTATGATGCATGTGAAATATTTATGTTTGAATGTATTTATCCATGCAAACAGAGCCTTAACCAAGTCCAACACACTTCTTCACAGCAGGCTCAAGACCTGTGTTAGATTCCTGATTCCTTTGTACAGGCCTGGCCAACATGCAGGTCTCCAGGTGTTAAGAAAATACAGGTCTATTTGCATGGACATAGCTAATACATGACAAAGCATGCTGGGAATTGTAGTTTCTCAACACCTGAGAGTCACAGATTGGCCAGGTCTGCCTTTGTTCATCAGTGTTAGGAAAAGGAGACAGACTGACCGCTGGTGGCCAACACCACAATTGAACCTGACCGCCACAAATGTGTTTGCATATTTTAACAAAAAGGATCCCTTACTATACCCATTATTTAACAAAAATTTCAAATACTAAAAATACCTTTAAGCGTGTTATTAACTTGAGTTACAGGAACCTTAATATATATTTTTTTTATCTTAATATATATTTTTTTTTATTTTATATTAGACTTTACTCATGCAGGAAGCAAAACTAAAGAAGAAAAAAAATAAGAAAAACAATTATGGGAATTACATCAAAAGTTTCGCCAGTGTGCGTATTGCAGGGGCAGAGAGGATGAACATTAGAAACAATCACTCAATAAAATGCCCTCCCAAGCAAACATGCTAACTCAGTGACCCAGCTGGACAATGTAATTTGCCCATAGCTTAGCAATGGTGAGAAACACTTTATTAAAATATCTTAGAATGCAATTAAAATAAAAGTCAGAACAAAAATATCCTTTGTTCCTGGAACGTCACCAAAACAGTACAGAGCTTTATAGAATCATGTGTTCCATATTAATTACACAAATACATTTCAAAGCATTACTACATATCCACAATAATGATGTCCTAACATACTAACCCTACTATAGCATACCACACATGTAATATATATGGGTCTTAAAAGAAAAATATAAAATTTAACTGAACGCATACCACAATGCTGCAAAAAGGCCTTCCCCAATATAGGCGAGTAAAGTGTATGCATGTAAATAGTACAATATGGAAGCTTACCTATTATATGCATGCAAACAGGGCAATAAACATTCTTATTAAGCAACATGGGCAAATAGATTAATGTACCCGGAAAAAAAACGGAACCCATGTGTTTATGAACGTAGAACATTTTTTGTCAAATCCTTCAGGTCAGTTTACACAATGACTGGTTCCCAGATTCAGGTTTTATAATAAAGTGTTCTAAATATTCTAGTGCATTATACAGGATTCTATATGCTATGGACTTCAGTAACAGCAAAAAGTGAGGGGGCTACAAAACTAAGAAATGCTAAAACAATTTTGAGTAAAGGATGCCTGTATTTCACATTTTAGGACCAGCTTTCCCATAAAAGTAAGAACTTCTGGCTAAATTGGCTGCAGTACTGGTTAGTCATCCATCACCAGACATTCTTGCAACACTGCCAATGATAATGTTGTTGTGTAAATTTATGTGTAAAATTTATCTGAGGGTAGATTAATAACAATACTACTACTAAACATATTTATTAACCAAATAATTATGAAGTATGTTTTTAAGTATAGTCACAAAAAAAACAAAGACACTTACAAAACATAAACCACAATGATGAATATCTCCCCACCACCAAAAACCTAAATGTATACCTTCATTAAAGGTATAGGGCTCTACTGATAAACATCTTTTGAACTGCTATGTGTGTGCACACACTGTCACTAGAAAATGTAGTCATATAATAAAATATAAATAGCTGCCGGAAAAAAAATTAGCCAAACTCTTAAATATAAAGCTAAAAACAATAAAAAATAAAAGTTGCAAAAGGACTAAATTACTGCACATTAATACAGACATTAGAATGTGGGTTTTTTTTTCAGGTTTTCTTTTAATGGTGTTTTAGGTTTTAGACTCAGGCTTTGGGTTTAACTTGTTGGGCTGGCAATTTTGACGCTTCCTGTTTCTTTCAGCATGGGGCGGTGGGGAAAGGGGGAGGTGTAAAATACTGCTGCCTCCAACTGACACAAATAGATGCTAAGCTCAGCACAAGTGGTCATCAAAATAGGCAGAGGTTCAGCACTTTTGAAGAAAGGATAAAATATAGGGGGGGGGGGGGGGTAGGGGAAA
>WWET01002527.1:195961-219066 GCA_011038615.1 Limnodynastes dumerilii
ATATCTCTCTCAAATAGTCAAAGACGAGCGGAACTCCAAGACTTATAATATCACACAGGCAAAATGTGGTCCAATGCTTCAGTTTTGTAATAGAGTTTTCATCAGGGAATAAATGCATATAAAAACAGTGAAATGTGTAGCCAGTTACCCCCAGTACTCTACACCCTCCAAGTTCCATGTGGCTGAGCTGGCACTTCAAGACCGCGGCGCATGTGAATTGCATAACTGGCTGTGGCGTCAAAAGCCGCCCCTCCATTACCATAGGAACTGGTAAACAAATAAAATGTGCATACAGTTAAGTGCAAATTATGTATTAAAGCATACATATTACCTTGTAGGTAGGTTCAGATGGACACATAAACGCTGGTCAAACAATAAACATAACAGTGTTGTTGCAGGAAACACTGTGGTATATGAGTTACCATAGCAAGTAAACAGTTGCAGAGTGTATTATCATAACTACGAACCACACAGGGTAAGAAAGCAAAAACTCACTAAATAGAACAGTTATCATAACAGAACGATTGCAGTTTGCAGAAAGCACTGTGGTGTATCAGTTACCATAGTAGCAAGTAAACAATTGCGAGATGCATAATCTTAAATGTAGACCATACGGGGGAACCATCACGTAACCTAGTAAAACCAAGAAGGCAAGCAAAAGCTCACTATAAGGCAATGATCATAACAGATAGATAGCAGATTGAGGCAAGCATTGTGGTATGTTAGTTACCGTAGTAGCAAGTAAACCATTGCAGGGTGCATAATCTAATTGTGGACCATACAGGGTGACCATTGTGTTACATAGTAAATGAGATCAAGAGCTGACTAGTACAGCAAATAACCTAAAAATAACAACTTCTAAGAACACTAGTGTTAGGTTTCCCTTTCTTCAGGATCCGGATTTCTGCAGTTCGGTCTCACAAAGGCATACACACAGAGAGATTGAGACAAAATCAATGCAATTTTTTATTGAACAGTGTGGTACCCGAGTGGAAATGGGTTACAGGTTTTATTGCAAAGATGTGGATTGCAGAGAGATGTAAGCAAAGTAAGGAAACTCAGAATCACTTTAAGTAAAATAAGTTTAGTTTTAATAAATATTTTCTCTTTACTTATTAAAGTCAGTTAAGGATGAGCAGAGAACTTAGCGAAATCAGAAAAATGAGCATGTACAGTTATTTGCATTCAGTAGTAGCAATTTTCACATTTATGAATGTAAAATATTTGAATTCAATAATAACAATGTTCTTATTTATAAATCACATAGAATACTTCCAAACTTTAAAAAATCGTCTTCTAAATACCTTTTCTTCCAAAGAATCATGAATCTATAATTAGCAAAATCTATTTTTATAAAGTCACTAATCACAGTACTAAATCATAGTGATACTTTTCAACCTTCTTTTAACTTTACATACAATTACTAACAGCTAAGCTTTAAATTAATTAATCATGCATACATTCAGCATAATTTTAGATTTGTTTTTTAACTTTGAACATTTTTAACTTTCCAAATATTTTTAAATGGAGGAACATAGTACTTGAAAGTCTTTTCTGAGGAATTGACTTCTCACAACATATTATAGATAGTTTACTTTTAAGCCTTTTCTCCTTTAACCTTTAAAACACCTGATTTACTGATCTGTCACTTCAGCTGCCTCTCTCACTCTCACAGCTTCATCACCAACTCCAAGGCTTACTCTTTACCCCTGAATACCTCTCCCGATGTTACCACTGTCTGCAAGGTCTCTCCTTTACCAACGCTGTCTCTCTCACACCTCTTTCCACAATCAGCGCCTTTCTTTCTGTTCACCGCTACCTCCGATGTTGTCCCTGTCTGCAAAGTCTCTCTCCTATCGCCGCTGTCTCCCATACTCTCTCTCCACTCTCCGATTCTTTTCCTCTATCTCTCCTCGATTAATAACACGGTCTCTCCGATGCTGTTCTCCTCAGTACACTACCTCTCACAGACACACAACGTCTCTCAGCGGTACCTTACACCAACTGCCAACCTTAACGGACTCTGCCTGATCCTTCCAGAAGCTCGTCACGCTCCAGCGCATACGCCTGTCAGCTGGCTGTTGCTTAGCAACAGCCTCACACTAGCTCTCAATGCTCGCGCTGCCTAAAGCACCCTGCAATCCCCAATACTCAATCCTGCACTGCAGGGGTGCCACAACAGAATGACACAGATGATATGATTGACAAATGATTGTTGATTGTAAATTGTGAATTGAATACTTTTCTGTCACTGTTTCTATCTGTGTTATAAGCTGTGAGTATCTGTAACATAGAGCCATAGGTCCTAGGATTCTCTAGGTTGCCTGACAATACTGCCTCCATCTCTCCCAAACATTCTAGCAACCTGTCAGATAACTTATGCTGCTGAATGGAGGGTTTCTCCTCTCCTCCTGCTCACTTTATACTATCACTATTTATCAACCACCTCACTAACACAACTCCCAGCCCCCTTATCACCTAGTAACACCCCTGCACTCCTGCACTAACAACCCCTCCAATCACAGGACTGGAAGGGGTGGCGCTTAGCACAGACACCTCCCTGTTTCTAACACTTGGTGGTCTGCCAATATAAATATACGGTGTGTTCATGCATACATACATATACATACAGTGTACACATACTCACATATACATACATGTACAGGAGTTTTCATAACTTTTCAAGAACTACTTGGCAACATTTAAGAACATAGGGGTAGATCCAGAACTACGTACGCGAGGGAATTTACGCTAATCGCTAGCGTAAAAGTGCCCATTAGTACTTACTGCGCTTGCGCGTGGGAGATGTTATGCCACTTAGCTCAGAGCGTAATGGCCAGTCACGTATCATCAACGTACGAAGGGGCATGCCAGCCATACGACACTCGTAATCGCGCTTCGGAGGAGGGGTGAGGCATTTAAATCGTACAGTATGGGCATGCTTAGGCGTGTAAGTACGTTCAGCCATTACGGCCGACAGGAGTTACGCTTTGAATAGTTAAGGTAGAATTTGGAAAACGTAAAACGGCAAAAGTACATATGACAGTGGGGAGCGCATAGTAAATACGCTATGCTAGGAAACGTAATGCAAATGTAGCTCTGGATCTGTGCCATAACAAAATAATAACATTACATATTATTTTATGGTTCTGTCAATAAAAATCCATCCGTTTTAACAGTAAGTGTTTTCTGGGCCCCGGATGGTTACTTCCCTCCACAGCTTGTATTAAAGGGGTCTATTTACTTACCTGCCTCATACCCTGTGAACGAAGCTGCATCAGGCTGGCTTATCTTCTCAGCGAGCCTGGCAGCTTCCTTCACACTATTTACAAATACTTACCGCAACGGCGAGGTCCCACGATGATCCGCCGGGTGCTCGCAGTACTTCTCATTCATGCGATGCATGAATGAAGTACTGAACATGCGCAGTGCTTCTCTTTTGGCACTTTGATATTTTAAGGTCCTGATATGAAAAACACAGCACATGCGCAGTGTATTCATGCCGGGACCGGACAGCTGCAATCTGACGAGTCGCCCAGACGGTTAGGAAATATTGCTATGTATTCCGGCGATGTCCTCATAAATACAGCCCTTTTCCTACCCCTAATAACAGATATTACGGGGAGGAAAAGAGGGGTATATGGGGACATCGCCGGAATACTTACCCCTAACGCCAGCCTGAGCTGGCGTAAATCTGACGCCGGGAGTGGAGTGTAAAACTCCGCTCCGGAATTTTGTAAATATGATACACTTTAATATAATGCGATAGTGCCAGTTTTGAAGTGAAAACTGGCACTATCGCATTAAAATGATCTGTGTAAATAGACCCCAAAGTCACTTCATACTGGAAACCTATGTCCACGTATGTTGTGACCTGTAGAGCACTAAGCCAAGCACATGGGAAAGGACATTTTTCATTATCATTAAACAGAGTTATCCATTATAATAGAGTACATAAGACTCAAGGTATATAATCAGACATTATAGCACCCAGATACTGGTGTAAGTCTCTCTTATGAAAATAAGTAAGTTCAGGCAAAATGAGGCACTCAAGGAGTCTTGTAATAGTGAAAGTAATATCTCAGATGGGAGCTATAATTTTAATGTAATAGTTACATTTACGCAAACAAGTACCAACGTTTCAAACACATATTGCCATTTTCATCAGGGTGACAAAAGGAGATAGATAGTGTACTGCATTGTTTTTCCTTTTGTTACCCTGATGAAAATTGCTATATGTGCTTGAAACGTTAGTACTTGTTTGCAGAAATGTAACTATTATATTAAAGCTATAGCTCCCATCTGAGCTTTTACTTTCACTTTTACAAGACTCCTTGATTTTGCCTGAACATTATACAATTATTTTACCCATGAGTAGCACCATGAGCAACTACTTCATAGAGGTGAGAGTGCTGGTATACAGTGACTGCATGTGTGTGTGTGTGTATACAGTCTGCTAATTTGTTTTATGTTGCAAAACAATGTTCATTTTAATTAATATCACTAATGTATTCAAATTACCTGGGAAAAATGTTACCAAAGCTGACCTTTTTACCTTTTTGAGGTGTTTTTTTATCGTTCAAAAACCGGCGTATTTTTAACGCAATAAAAGAATTGAATAAGAAAAAAAAATAACGCCGGTAAATTTTTAAAAAAATGCGTTAAAAATACCCGGTGAAGGATTTTTTACTAATTGAATCGGGCCCAAGGAGTCTTGTAATAGTGAAAGTATTATGTCAGATGGTAGCTATAATTTTAATGTAATAGTTACATTTCCGCAAACAAGTACCAACATTTCAAACGCATATTGCCATTTTCATCAGGGTGACAAAAGGAGATAGATAGTGTACTGCATTGTTTTTCTATCTCCTTTTGTCACCCTGATGAAAATCGCTATATGTGCTTGAAACGTTAGTACTTGTTTGCAGAAATGTAACTATTATATTAAAGCTATGTCTCCCATCTGAGCTTTTACTTTCACTATTACAAGACTCCTTGAGTGCTTCATTTTGCCTGAACATTATACAATTATTTTACCCATGAGTAGCACCATGAGCAACTACTTCATAGAGGTGAGAGTGCTTTTATACAGTGACTGCATGTGTTTTATGTTGCAAAACTATGTTCATTTTAATTAATATCACTAATGTATTCAAATTACCTGGGAAAAATGTTACCAAAGCTGACCTTTTTACCTTTTTGAGGTGTTTACCCTGAGGTCAAATTCAAGTTCTCCATTAATTATAAGTAGCACCACCAAAAATATATAATGAAAAGAACAATGAAGAAGCTACACAAGGTGTAATTTGTAATGTGGGAAAAAAGGGTTTGACTGTGGGAATATAATGTTATGTGGGGAGATGACTGTAGAAGTATCATTCTCAATGTTAGGAGAGTGTGGGCATATTTGAATTTTAGGAAGGAGAAAACAGCTATTTTAAAGGGAGAGGCACCAAGTTACAGGGGGTGACAATTTTATCTATTGCTCATATGGCCCTGTACTGCTACAAATATATGTTTCATATATACAATACATATAACAAACATCTGGAATGTATATTTTTATGTGGTATAAAAAATGATTTGTCTGAATTGGTTTATGTTAGTTTCATGTTCAAACTGTTTGTATTTTATTTGACAGCAAATACCAAACAGCTTGCCCTTGAAGGACAGAACTATACGTATATATGGCTCTCAATAATATGTTGAGCATTATAAATATACATATGTTTAGTAGAGCAGCCACTGCATACATTTTCAATAAGGCAGGTTTTCTTTTAACTTGTAGTTAAAAAAAAAGAGTTAAAGACAGATATATAGTTCCCCTTGTGTCATAAGGTCACCTCTGTTGTCTGGAATAACTCTGAGACTTCTGGTGTAATGTTCCTATGAATTGTATACGCTAGAGGTTTCCCCAAACTAGAAATGTGCAACCTGTGTGATCAAGGTTCTTCCTTCTCATGGCACTTACCATCTGCTTCAGCACAGATATTTAGCAGACTGACATATTATATTGTGTACACCAGGAAACTAGGGCATTCTCTTTGTACACCTGTTGGTTACTGCTTGACTTGGTCATGTTTCTTTATTCTTTGTGTAAATGAAACCAATATGTCAATAATATATACATTTTATTACAGTTGAAAATGCATAGATTAGTTTTCATCTGTGCTTAATATAGCACACTATAATAAAATAAAAAAAGTTATATATAGCACACTAAATAAAATAAAATAAAAAGCTTTATATATAGCACACTAAAATGAAATAAAAAAAACTTTATATATAGAACACTAGAATTAAAAAAATAAACTTTATAGAGTATGCAGACTTACATTTACATTTTGGAAGAAGCACACATACATATATGTTTAACATTTCTTTGCTTGTCATAGAACATATAATGGATTTTTTAAATTGCATTTAGCTATGTTTTCACTCAGCATAAATTGGAGGTTTAAACAAACCTATATTAATTCAAATATATAATCCTATGTTGAAAGAAAACCCATTATCAAATATCCTGAATATCCTGAAATATCCAGTAAATCAATCCAAATTATTCAATTATTCTATTGTACTGACCTTGATCACATATTATCCAGCATTGGCAGTCTACTTAACCATCAAATAAAAATAAATGAATGTTCCATGGGTAAAACATGAATTCTAGTTGAGAATAAGCTACATTTTACATACAAATTTACAACAAAAAAATATACTTATGTTTTAAATAAATGTTGTTGTAAAGTTAAAATAATTATTAAAAAAAAATAATATTTAGCAGGCACAAAAATATTTCAATATATTATTTAAAATAATGATGTGTAAATATTTATCACTATTACAACAGATGGCATGTAACGGAAAGGAGGATTATCATGGCCCATATTTTTTAATGGTCACAAAGGCTGTCAGATATAGCAGGGTTCCGTCTTTTGGCAGTTGACGTAGTAAATCAGGCACATACGACTCCTTTGACCCTTTTGGAAATCAACTCTTTGCCAGACCCTGAGTATTTAGATTCAGAAGTTATTGCCTTATCTTGGTTTCTACAAACTACAGCAATAGCCTTCACTTAAAACTTTATTCATACTTGCTTTTGACATTTATCATAGTTCCTTTTTGCAGTTACACCTACACTTTATTGAAATGTCAAGGAAATAGAAAAACCTCAATATGGAATTTTTCTAGAAACCTGACTGACATATCACATGTAGAGTCACAATGCAGTATTAACCCAATGTGAAGTTTTTATTAATGGCAAGTATCTTTGGGGGCTGATCCAGAGTTTAATAGTTACAGCCAAACAGAACATTATTAGTGTAAATTAAATGCTTAGGTATTTTTGTTTTTTTTTGACATGCAAGGAAAATAAATATAAGCTTTTGCTTATTGTACAAAAGCACTGAATAGCTTTAGGGGTTATTCAAATATGTCTCACATTATGCTACAAAGACCAAAGCAGCCTTGGACTAAAGAAACAACTTAAGTTTTATTAAGCCCCTTGCAGATACTGTAATAGACATGCACTGTTTCTTTCTATTACAGTAAAAATCATTTTCATTTATATAATGCTACTAATTCCATGGCACTGCACTGAGAATAGATTTTTAATTCACACCAGTCCTTGCTCCAATGGAACTTACAACATAATTGTAGCCTGCCACCAAATAACCTACTTGCATGTTTTTGGGGCTTTTTTTGGTGGGGTGCGTGGAAGAAATGTATACAATTTAGCCCCTTTAGATGCAAAATGTAAGTTTTTCTCTTAATACTTTTATACCTTCTGCTTAGGCATTAAGGCAAATATCTAGGAGAATTAGATTTTCTTCCATTTTTACCCCCCAACCTATGTGTCGTGTGTCCCTTTTTAGAAGTAATACAGAGTTTTTCATTTTTTATTTGCACTTTGTTGTTTACAGGGGGCGTCTGCATGGGTTTCCTCCCATATGCCGAAAAACATGCTAGTAGGTTAATTGGCTGTTGACTAAATAAGCCTAGTGTATGTGTGTGGTAGGTAGTGTAACCTGATGTGAGTGGCAATTGTTCTTTGTATAATATCTGGAGGGTGGCGGGTTTGGCGGAAGTTTGAGGAAAGATTGCTACACAGGAAGAGTGGTGGGTGGGTTGAAAGGACAGAATAAAGGGGCCTAGTGGTTCTTATCTGCTGTCAAATTCTATGATACATTATTTCCTCTAAGATGAACGATGAAAGGAAAGTAAATCAGAGACATGGATCATGTTGTTAAAAACCAAAGTGAGAAATGTTAGTTTTGAAATTCAAACTTAACCCACCATCTAATCACAGGCCCTTACAAGCCAAAGAGATGGTGTAATAGTTTAAGAATCAAAGCAACATGGGACCGGAAGCCATTTAGGTTGGTTAGAGCCACTAGGCTCTTGTAGCTGGTAAGGTGGTCACTAGGCCCTTATGTTGATTCAGGTTGCTAGGCCCTAGTAAGTTGATAGATGGTGTGAGCCTTGTTAGTGGCTAGAGAGTGCTAGACCCAAAACAGCTAGCATGGAGCCCTAGGTCTAAGTGGTATAAGGCTTCACATGGTGGAAGGGCCCATGGTGAGGGGATCTCCTGAAGGTATGTTTTGTCACTTGGCGGTGTGAAGCTAGAGGTGAGAGTGTCGAGCAAAGTGACAATAATTTGGTGAGTATTCCTTTATGCGAGTGTGATTTTTCTCACCACAATGATTATTCTCGCCCGTAGAGCAAATGCCCCCCTTCTCCATTTTTTCCACGTATGGTAGATGGCTTACTAATTGTTTCAGCTTCCTTTACAGCTTCCCACAGAGCTAGACATGATATCAGAAGGAAAGGTTGTGGGTTTATTACTGGCATCGTTAGAATTGTGTAGGAACCAGAAATGTATTTTGAATTTTGGTCGCTACTTACCTGTTAAAAAGAGAAGCTGATTTTATTGTAGTGGTTAAAAAAAAGCCAGAAAGATAGACAAGTTATTACAAAAGAAGTATCCAACATTTGCTTTAGAAATGAGAAATTATCCACCAAATCTCCTTGAAGAAAAGAGGGTGTCCGGGGGTTCAAAGTGATGACTATCACCCAATATGCAGTTTTCCTCCTTCCAGATTATTCAGCACGAATGGTGGATGGTGGAACCTTAAGAAAAAGCAAACTAGAAACATTGATCCAGTTATTAGAAACAATCCATCCATTAGTCAGTTTTGAAGTAGAAATGGTTATCCCCCAGAAAATATCAGGCCACAGGCCACTATAAGTGACTGGAGAACTATTAATTGAAAACAAATCACAGCTATTATCAAATAAAAGCCAAGAAACAATGAGAAATTGCCCAAAATTTATATTGGAAATTTTAAATGAACGACCAGAAAATCACAGATCCAAGAGCACTACGAGTGCTTGGAAGAGTATTTAGTGGAAGCGAGATACAACTTTTATTACCATAGCAAGTAAACAAGAAACATGGATCGAGTTATTACAAAAATCATTTTGGAATTATTCACTATTTAATCACAGGTCTCAGGCAACAACAAGTGATTGGAGGTGCAGTAACATGCTAGTAGGATTTACACAGATACAATAATATAGGGAAAGCCCATAATGAAATGCAGTGCAAGATGAAATTGTATTTACATTTTATCAGAAAAGACATTCATTGTTTACCAATCCAAGCACTTTAGTGACAGGGAGCTGCCACTTTTGTGGATGAAGTGGTTGGTTTATTTGGGACCAAGAGAAAAAAGAAAACATTTTGTACTATTTGGCTACAGCTAGCTACCAATGGACTTAAGGCTAATAATATTAATCATAGTAGAAGCTTAAGACATCCTCATCATCACTCTGATCACTGTTGTTTATATCATCCTCACACAATATGAGCTCATCCCCATTGGAATGCACTATGACAGTCTCTGATAGGGATTTGTGGCAGAGGTATTCAGCATAATGGCCCAGATCCTTTGCTACGGCCGACGGGAATTACATACAGCGTGTACGTAATTCTTCTGACTAGAAGAATGCACACAACCTTCTTACGATGCCGTAAGTGTCAGCGTACGTAACGTTATGTACAGTATGTAGTACGCCGTCTCTTATGAAAAGGGGGCTTCCCCCCCATTATGCATGTTGTATCTCTGCCGATGCCGGCTGTACTGACCTCGGGGGGGCGTAAGGCGCCCGTAGGTCAGGGTCCGGCCCAATATTTCTAGTTAATTTTTAAGTAAATCTCTTTATTTATTTTTATTTTTCTAAACTTTATTTATCAATTGCACAACATCATAACATTTTACAATGGGAATAGAAATAAATACACTTAGCATACATGTACTCATTAGTTATACAATAACATACATGGGTTTATACATTCCACACCTTGCATATCAAAAGAAAACTGCAGCTAGTTCTTAGTCCATGACCAATGGTGGTTCATTAGCCACTTCTCTAAGCAAATAGCAACTTGTACAATGAAAACTTCTATAAAATTGGCATTTGATTTCTTTAGCAGCCTGTATGATCAGGTCCACTGAAGACAGGCGAGTGACAGGCTGGTGCGCTGCAGGGTGACGGCTTCTGGTGTGCGCTTTGATTCACACTGCAGTGGGCGGAACACTGCTCGCTGGACTCAGAATGAGCGTGACACTATTGGTGAGTGGCAGGGGGAGGGGGGGCTGTGCTGCGACCCCTGTAGCTACGCCACTGTGTACAATGAAAACTTCTATAAAATTGGCATTTGATTTCTTTAGTAGTATTTCCATATATGATTCCCAGGTGTTAAAGAATTGCTCCTTGAGCCTTTCTTTAGCCAAAGTGGTCTCAATCCACTACATTTTAAATATATAAAATAATTTATCTTTGAAAAGTGATAGAGGAGGAGAATTCGTATTTAACCATAAACCATAGTATCTTAAGGAGTCTCCTTCACCCAGGCTCGATCTTTTGCCTAACATATCTGGGAAATAGACTTCTACATTGAACACTCACAAGGTCCCAGCTATACTAAACATTCTTTGCAAGTACTCACTGTGGGGTGGGCAGCTTAAGTACACTGGACCGGATTCAGAGGTACATGTGTAATAAGTACGCAAATTTACACACGTACGTTGCAAGGCAATACCCATAACACTCCCCTCGCACAGATGGTTTTCGGTGACAAACTTCCATAGGGCACCCTTAATTTTATGTGTGCATTTGCATGCGAACTTACGTTCATGCGTACATTACTAACTGCGCCCTTAAAAGCCCATTTAAATGCCTCCCCACTTCCCACATACAGCCACGCCCCTCTGTACATATGTGCGATTCAGAAATCCGTGGCTAATGGACTTCCGTGCATAAATCCTACGTAAATTGCCTGGAAAACGTTAATACGCATGTGCAGTTAATCCACTCCTAAAAATACGCACGGAAAAAGTAGCAAATTCGTATCTGTGAATCTGGTCCGCTATTGCTAGTTTGTCCAAGAGGTTTCAAATTGCCTTTATTTTTCTCCTCCCGGTATTGAAAGGGACTCTCTGAGAATTAATTTATACATTATCATTTAAGTAATCCTCCACCATTTTATTGCTGTGGACTGTATTAGACACAGTAGAGGTGTCACTATGTGGGCATTTCTCTTAAGCCTGACCAGATGTCATTATCTGTCTCTCGGGTGTGTTGTGTTGACTCATTGTCATAAGTGGGTGTCTTGGGAAAGGTCAGTTTTTTCCTGGCAGCAGCATTTGCTGCAGAAGCTGAAGCAAGAGATATGTCATGTGCAACGTAAGCTGACAACTTGCTCACAAGGTGCTCTTTGCATCTCTTACATATCAGTTGGAAAAAACAACCTACAGCTTATCCAACTTCTTCTCCAGTAGTGTAATAAAGGGTATAACCTGAATCACACTGGCAGTGTCTGCACTTACTTCATAGGTTACAATTTCAAAGGGTTTTAGTAGCTTACCTAAAACTAAAATTATTCTCTAGTGTGCTGCAGTAAGGTAAATGTACACAGGTACATGGTAAGGTAAATAATTGCTGAATACTGTAAATGCACAAAAATGTTACTGACTACAGTCAGCTTCTGTCATTTTGAAAGAAATTCTAAACCACCATGTTGACTGCGTGTACAAAGCATGGTACATGTTCAGATACATATATGCTATATAAGGGTTAAGGAGAAGCTCCATTGTTGCGTGCAAACCTATATTAAAATATAACTTTTATAAGGTAACAGTTTAACAATTGTTAAAGACGTATATATCGGCAATTTAAGGACGTATGTTCAATACGTCCGGTCGGTACTGTGAATCCTGCCCATATATTCAAAACATTTACAAATACACACACAAAAAAACCCTATAAACAACCATCTCCAAGTAAATATATATATATATATTAGTCCAGGACCATGATAAATGGTTTGGGTGTCAGACATGGCGTCGTGAGAAAGATGCCATATTGACGCACAAGACCTGTTGACCTTGTATACCATACAGAAGTGATTATATACCATATGGGAGTTAACATGCTAACATATCTTATATGAAATGTAAAGATATGATATAAGGTGGGTGGGTAACACGGTGATGTGTCATAAAGTGTATAAAAACAGATGTAATGGTATTTTTGTTTGTTCTGGCTTTCTAACCCTGAGTGAAACTTTGTTCTGTACTTTAATCAGTTATGGGCTGAATCCTATAATAATAAGACTTAGCTTTTAAATACCAAACATGTTCATGTTAATTATCAATTATCACACAAGAGGACTCGCTACTAAATAATCACTTTAAACATTGCAAATCCATCCCTTCCTATCTCATTAAGTGTGAATCTGGTCCAATATATCTAACCACATTGTCATTCAACTTACGTGGTTTGGGATAAAGTAGTTCCTGCCTATTCACTTACAACATTGAATTGTAGGCCCACTAAAGCTAGCGCTTGCTATACCCCATTGAAGAAAATTTGACTATAATAGTTTTGCTCAAATTTTTTAATCTTTCAAGGAGGAGTAGTATTTCCAGATACAGAGAATTTCCCTATTAGGAATGTTTAGTAAGGTAGAAGGAAAATATGGCATAATGCAATATGCTGCTGGTGGCCATCGCCTTGCAAAAGTTGTCAGTAGCTAAAATACCAATATGTGTTTTCTTTATAGTAATATCCAAAAAGATCAGATTGTTGTTATTAAGGATTTGAATAAATTCCAACAGTAGTTCCCTCGTACCCTCCCAAAACACGAAGATGTCATCAATATATCTGACCCAGAGTACGACGTGGGACATAAACTGCTCTACCTGGTAAACAAACTCACACTACCACAACCCCAAAAACAGGTTGGCATATGTGGGAGCGCATGCTGTGACCATTGCCGTTCACTGGGTCTGAAAGTAGTACTGTTCCCCAAAAGTAAAATAGTTCAGAGTAGGTAGAAATTTAAGTAAGTCAATAAGAAATTGATGAAAATCTGACAGTACTGCCATTTAAAAAAAGGACACAACTGCTTGAATCTCCAAATCATGGCATATGCTGGTATATAAAGATTCAATGTCACATGTTACCAGCAACCTTGTTGTTCATTTTCAAGCCATCAAGTTTGGTTATAACATCTGGGGTATTTCAGTCATAGGAAGGCAGGGTTGTAATATAATTATCAATAAAGCAATTAGCCGGTTCTGTGAGATAACCTGCTCTCAAAACTATTGGTCTCCCCACTGTTTGAGATTCATTTATATTTTTGGGAGTAGGAAAAAAGTTGCAATCCTTGGGGCTTGTACCTCTAGTAGATTGCTATCTTTGGGCTTAATCCAGACTTAAGTAAGAGCTTGAAATTAGTTACTCCTGGGCTAAACCATGTTGATTGCAGGGGGAGTCAAGTAAATTGTATTCTATTCATGCAGGGATATATCTTTGAATTGCAGATACTGACCAGCTTTACTATCACACTGTTGTTTAGACTTGGGATAGAAAACATCACCTCTCAAATCTAATACTGTTTTCAACAGATGAAATATGACTCCCCTGCAATCAACATGGTTTAGCCCAGGAGTAACTAATTTCAAGCACTTACTTAGATCTGGATCCAGCCCTTTATGTCTTTTCTATATGAAGCCAGTGATACAGAAAGGAGTCTACATGAGAATGAGCTTGTGTTTTGTTTTAGATACGGCTCCTGAAGATGATACACCCACCCAGTATGCTGTCACATTCATGTAATCTTAAGTTTGACCAGTATTGATTGTCCAAATATCTGTAAGAGTATAGTCGTTACATATGCATTTTCTGTAAAAATAATTTGTTTTGTTTAACGTTTAAAGATTGAATATTAATGGAATTTGGTAGTGTGGACACATGACAATAACTAACTAATCTTCCAAAAAGCAAAAAATGAATTGAAGATAGATAATGGATACAGAACTACTGCTAACATAGTTGCCATGGCTTCAGTTATCTGCTGTGCAATAGGATGGCAACTGTCATATTTGGTTCCTTTAGCAAAATATTGCTTCACAGTTAGTTGTTAAAACTATTTGTTTTCTTGGTCCCTTTCTGTGGTGAAGATTCATGGAATCTTCCCGCTGCACCTCGTCTACCTCTACCTGAGGAGCAAGTTGTAGGTTCTTTTCAATGGTGCACCCTACGCCTGATAGCAGTGTTGTGAAATATTGCACACAGAACAAAAAATCTTGCATGCAAACTCCAGCGTGTACAGGTCCCTGTCACGTTCAATGGGTTTTTGGGATCTCTTCCGGGTGACAAGGATTGAGACGACTGAGATGGTTGGAATTGAAAGTGAGCAGGTTTAATAAAGGACGGGTGCATACAGAAAATAAAGAAACACAATGGCAAACAGTCTTTGAATCAGGGAATGCAGGGGAACCAAAGGGAAATGGAAGCGCAATGGTGAGGATTAAAGTCCGTGAACAGGGGTACACACTGGCAGGCGTGAGTAGGTTGAGACAAATGGCTACGGCTGGGTAGACGTAGTTGTAGAACCAGGTTGCAAGGACTGTAGAGTTGAAGGTTGAGATGAACAAGATGAATCCGGGTTGTAGAAGCTGTAGAATTGGAGGTTGAGATGAATAGCTGGAATGAACTAGGACTGGATAGACTGGACCAGGACTGGATTGACTGCACCAGGACTGGATTGATGGACCAGGACTGGATTGACTCAGGCAAGGCAGGACTGGATCAGGACTCAGGCAAGGCAAGATTGGATCAGGACTCAGGCAAGGCAAGACTTGATCAGGGCTCAGGCAAGGCAAGACTGGATCAGGACTCAGGCAAGGCAGGACTGAGAGCTGGGTGCAACAGAACCAGGCACCTAGGAAGTCTAGTTGTTCTGGCGAGGAGTGAAGGGCCTGCAGGGTTTAAACAGGGCACGCTGCTCACCGATAGGCTGGAGGACTGGAGAGAAAACAGAGCATTGGAGGAGCAGCATCACTTGACGGATCCAAGATGGTGGCGCCCATGGACCGGAGCACCGCGGGGATCCAAGAGCGCCCATGGACCGGAGCACCGCGGAGGTTTGGCGCCAGGACTCCACGAGGACGCCGCTGCTGACACTGCTGCTGGTGAGTATGGAGACTGTCACTGCTCCGGTGACAGTCTCTGGCCTTCAGATGCACGGGACCGCCAGGAGGAGACAGCCGCCGCCGGACTACAGAGCGGGTAAGTGTGGCGTCTGCAGCAATATGTGATAGTCCACATTTAAAGCGTAATTTAAGCAAGCCAGAGGTGCACTCGGCAATTACCTCATTGGAGATATGTGAGGTATTGTATGTAATTTGTTGTTCTGTGCTGGGTTGTAGAACAAGTGCTTTAAACTGCCAGACAATTATATATTTTGTGGAGTGTGACCCGGTCTAATGATGTGTGTGTTATCATATATATAAACATAGGAGTAGTTTGTGCATCATGTTGTCCTACAATTGTTGTTAAAAAAAAATAAGCTTGTTGAATGTGCTCTAAAGTCATGATTTTAAACATACATTTTAAGGAGTCTATGCCAAAGAGGTCACTTTTAATTGCTGTGCAAAACTGCATACATGAAATTCTCACTCAATTACAGCTACTCATAAACATTTATATAGGTATTTGGAATTTCTCTAAATACTTTACTGAGTTGTTATATAATTTATGTAAAAGAGAACTTTATATTTTGTATTTATGTTTTAAGTGAATATTTTCACATGTCATGTAATTGTAAACAAATGTAAATTTGTTTGTAACATATACTTAATTATGTTTTTGGCTTTGTTCCAAAGTTATTTTTTTGTTGCATTTGTATTATAAACTTGCTATCTGTGAAGGTATAACAATATAATTTACAAACATAGGGAAAATGTATAAAACTTATAGAAACCACCTGGTTGACGCACAGTTAAAAAACCTTAAAATATGCACCCTGGCAATAAATAACAATATATAACAAGACTCAGTACAAACTGCTAATGAAAAAGAGCCATTGGAGGTAAAACACTAAATAACAAATGCCTCTTCCAGGAAAAAGGTTAACAATATAATTGAAGTCTCCCAAGGTTAAAACTATAGGATTTTACCATACACAAAAAATAAATGACAGTCACAAAAGTGCAAGTGCAAAAAATTAACTGTGCAAGAAAAGTAAACAATATATAAATGTTTAAAATACAAAATATTAAATAGTGCACAAAGCTGTGCAAAAAATCATCTAACAGTGCCAGGGATTGCAATAATCTAAAAACTAATAAACAGTGAAGAGTCAATATCAGTCAAAAGGTGTAAGTTCAGGAATCTTGATCAGACCATGAAATAAAAGTGGATATCGTTCAGATAACAGTTGAATAAATGAACATGGACGTAAATGTCTGCTCACTGTTAACGGCAAGAGTTCAGGTACAGATGCGTCTTATGTAGAAGCCATTGCCGATGTTCTTTGGGACCCTGGGGTTACTATGTTGAAGTCGTTACCAATGCTCTTTAGGACCCTGGGGTTACTATTTTCAGTCTCTGTCAGAAGTATCTCCGAACGACAAAGGTGCTTTTAAATATATAAATCGTTGTGATTACTTTTTCTTTCAAAGACTAAAGATCTCTGGTGCAATAGGACCTCTTACAGAAATGAGTTCTTTTGTAGGTAGGAATAAATAATATTATACGCTGACACCCACGTGGAAGCGGTACATGGGCACCGCCGTGAAGATTTGGAAAACAAAGTTCAAGAAGAGTTTGTAAGTGATAACAAAATACAAATTTATTAATTACATATATAAAAACATTAAACACACAATAAAAATAAACAATCAGTTAAATAAATAAATAATTCCCCCGAGGGGAAAGCTCCGTACCGACTACTACCGGAGATATTAAAGATGGAAACCCGGGATTTAAAAACTCTACGGCAGCTGGTCTGGAACTAACACACCTCTAATGGCACACCACCTGTGGAAAAAATCATTGTATCTTTTAATGCAAAGTTTTATTTAAAAATATTGTTTTCAATGCATTTTTGAAAAAATAAATGTTTTATATGGCTGCAGCCTTACTCTTTACAGGTGTAAATGTTTAATTGTATCACAACAGTAAAAATAGCTGCATTCAGGTCTAGGGAAGGGATCCAGACCCCAACACGTTTTTCGTACGTGCGGGGGTCTGGATCCGGTCCAGACAGACTGAACAGAGCTATTTTTACTGTCGCTCCCCTCTCAACTGTTCCCCGTCCCCGACACTTTATTTGCATGCTTGCAATAGGCATGTGGAAGTGAAGGGCTCCTGTGCTGATTGCTCGCTGTAGTGTAGTGTCAAAGTACAAAACTGTGAAAACTAGATCTCTGGACATCTATAGCAGAAAAGCCTTGAACATGGCAGATAGATAGATAGATAGATAGATAGAGATAGAGATAGATATGAGATAGATAGATAGATAGATAGATAGATAGATAGATAGATAGATAGATAGATAGATAGATAGATAGATATGAGATAGATATGAGATAGATAGATAGATAGATAGATAGATAGATAGATAGATAGATAGATAGATAGATAGATAGATAGATATGAGATAGATATGAGATAGATAGATAGATAGATAGATAGATAGATAGATAGATAGATAGATAGATAGATAGATAGATAGATATGAGATAGATATGAGATAGATAGATAGATAGATAGATAGATAGATAGATAGATAGATAGATAGATAGATAGATAGATAGATATGAGATAGATATGAGATAGATAGATAGATAGATAGATAGATAGATAGATAGATAGATAGATAGATAGATAGATAGATAGATATGAGATAGATATGAGATAGATAGATAGATAGATAGATAGATAGATAGATAGATAGATAGATAGATAGATAGATAGATAGATATGAGATAGATATGAGATAGATAGATAGATAGATAGATAGATAGATAGATAGATAGATAGATAGATAGATAGATAGATAGATATGAGATAGATATGAGATAGATAGATAGATAGATAGATAGATAGATAGATAGATAGATAGATAGATAGATAGATAGATAGATATGAGATAGATATGAAGATAGATAGATAGATAGATAGATAGATAGATAGATAGATAGATCCTTATTAAAATTACCGAACTATAAAATTACTGAACTATAAATACTTAAATCCTGTTAACATACAAAATAATTTTACAGAATGAAGTACCTAATATACAGGTAATTTTATAAGTGTACATAATTTGTTTAATTCCTTATTACACATAAAACATTACATTTGTATTTATGCTCTGGATCAAACAGTCTTATAAATACGCAGAACAAAAATATATACAGTTCCTGTTTCCTACATTTAAGACTTTTTCTTGAGTGTTTTCATTGCTCTGGGAAGACATTTTCTTAGATCCCAGCAGTGCTGTAAAATGTGCTTAATCCCCACTGGATAGAGCCAGTCTTAATAACCCAGTCTTAGCCCATAATGACTAAATCTCCAATGTCGGCACAGAAACCAAGGGATTTACAGGAAACCGTATACATGAGGAAATGGTTACAAGGGAAAAGGAATATTTAATGTCATTTTTATGTTTAATACTATTTATTAATGCATAAAAAATATATAATAACTCATGGAAGTTTATAACCACAAGCTGTCAATATTGTGAACATTTCTCTTTTTGATCATCCTTGATGACACAGAAACTAAAACAGAATATAAAATAATGTATAAGTAAAGGCATTGTTGTCACTATCACGAGCCTGCTGGACCTAGAGATGGGGGATGGTTAGGGGGACAAGGGGTACACCTGTACTAGGCACTTCTTTCTGAGGTTTACTGGTGTGTGACAGATGTTCCATGACAGATCCCTGCGCCAGGACATCTGGCTCTGAACTCCATCATGGATCCTTTATGATCTGTCTCCAGAATGGCAGTGGGGGAGTCAAGGAAGCAGAGAGAATGTTTTGCTTGGAGGCAGCCAGACCCCTTAATATGTCCTGAGTAATGGTAAAAGGAAAATGGGCTGGATCCAGACTTAAGAAGGAGCTTGAAATTAAGAGAGGAAAGTTACACCTGGGCATAACCATGTTGATTTCAGGGGGAGTCAAGTTAATTGTATTCTTTGAATGTAGGGATATATCATTGGATTGCTTACTGCACACAGATACTGACCAGCTTTACTATTAAACTGTTATTTACACTTGGGTTGGGAAACGCCACCTCTAAACTCTAATAGTGTTTGCAACAGATGAAATATGACTCCCCTGCAATCAACATGGTTTAGCCCAGGAGTAACTTTCCTCTCTTAATTTCAAGCTCCTTCTTAAGTCTGGATCCAGCCCAATGTGTTTAAAAGTAAGTGGCTTTACCATCATAGGGCCTGATACAGAATTAGGGCCTAAGGGCACTTACGCAAGTCTCTTGTATAAGTCCCCTTGACAAGTAACATCGGCGCATGTGGGCTCCAGATGCTACGTATCTTAATGTCTTCAACTCCACATGCCTAAACCCCCTGCAGACAGGCAAAGTTAGACATGTTAAAGAGGGGTCTGGGGTGGAGAGCAGTTCCACATGGATCTGGGTCTGTGTGGAAGCAGATCCGTGCAGAGAAGTTAAGGTAGGATTCTGGACATGTTAGGGGCGTATTCACAGAACCGTTTTTGTGCGGCGTTACGTGCGTATTTTTACGTTCGAAGTAACTGCGCATGCGTAGTAACTTTATTTATGCTATTTACATTGATTTTACGCAAGGAAGTCCATTAGGCACGTACGTGTGAATCACACTTGGGGACATACGTACGGAGGGGCGAGGTTGAAATCAGTACGTACAAAGTTACGTTAAAGTGGGTTGGGGGAGGCATTTAAATGACCAGTTGAGGGCGCGGTTAGCTACATACATAATTATTGTACGCACGTAAATGCAAACGTAAAGATAAGGGTAATCTACGGTGGCGGAAGTCTATGTTAAGCTGTCTGTGTGTAGGGAGTGTCATGGGTGGTGGCTTGCAAGGTACGTGCGTATAATTGCGTACCTAGAACTAACGTATCTGTGAATACGGCCCTTAGTGTCCAGAAATCCTTCTGAAAGAAGAAAGCATGAATACCCTCTTCTGTGCCGAATAACAGTTAGCACCCAGAATAGCTGCACCTCGGTGTTTGAATAAAATGTCCTAAAGCTAAAGAAATGGAATTGTAAAACAACCTGGGAGCGCTTATGCTCTAGGTGAATGGGTCTGGTATGATAATGATACAATGGATTTATAAATATATAACTAAAGATCTATAAATGGGATCTGCACAGGGTAAATATAGGCCAATCAGTTTAGCTGGTGGTTAAGAAAAGTCTCTGACTTTTTGTAATTGTGGTTGGTCCAAAATCCATGTAAATACTCCCCAGCAATATTGCTTTGAGAAAGGGCCCCACCACGAAACGCATCAAAAGTTTCTATACCAGGAGGGTTTTTCTTCATACGAACTGTGTCGTCTCAGCACTTCCTGGATATTTCTACCATCCAGCCACCCAGGAAGACTTTTAACATATGTGGATAAATTTATTTTATATGTTTTCCTACATTTTTCTACATTTTATGCCATGTGGGCCTGATCCAGACCTACGTTCGGGTGCGTTTTTACGATGGTCGTAAGCGTAAAAACGGCTATTTGTACTTACTGCGCAAGCGAGGGGCAGATGTTACGCTCAGAAATTCTTAGCGTATGGGCCCTGAGCCTAATCCAGACCTACGCTCGGGTGCTTTTTTACGGCGATCGTAAGCGTAAAAACGGCCTTTGTACTTACTGCGCATGCGTGGGACAGATTTTACACTGTGAAACCGTGAGCGTATTAGGTGCATATTAACAATCTGAGCGTATGAGCCGTGAGCGTATTAGCTTCGTATTAACGATTGAGTGGGCGTGCCTGCCTTACGAAATACGTAAATACGCACCGAGGGTGGGGTGAGGCATTTAAATTGTACAGTATGGGTGTGCTAAACATCGTAACTACGCAAGGAGCTTACGGACTCCCGCGATTATGTTCAGAAAAGTTAGGGTAGGGTTTGCTGGGTGTAAGAAGGCAAAACCAAGGTACGACCAAGGGGAATGCTGAGGGGAGCGCATCGGAGGTACGCTGGCGTAAATACGCTACGCACATGAGCGTAGGTCTGGATCAGGCCCTGTGTCTCCATCATCACTACTGGCAATATTGCTAGGGAGTATTTAAAAGGGTTTTGGACCAACTACCATTACAAAAAGACAGTTTTCTTATTAACCACCAGCTGAACTGATTGGCCTATATTTACCCTGTGCAGATCCCATTTATAGATATTTATTTATATATATACCCATTCACCCACAAAATAAGCGCTCCCGGGTTGTTTTACAATTTCATTTAAATCTAGCATTCCTAATGATGGCCCGGATTCACTCTAAAGACTGCATACACGCAATCTACGTAACTAAACGATACGTAGATTAAGTAAAATAGTTACTACGCATGCGCAGTAGCAACTATCAGTTAAATACGGACGTATAACAATACGTCCGGTAATGTGAATGCGGGACGATATTTTGAAACGAATGAATGCCTATATTCTCCCTCTATCATCTTTTTAAATCAATCAGATGCAAGGGTCATACAGAGTAAAACAGTATTTTCCTGAATGTGTATTATTATACTGTTATGATGTAAAATATATACCATTATGACCCTGAATTTTACCTGTACAGAAATACCATACAGTGGATTTTCTTCTACAGAGGTCGGTATGTGAATACACACCCAAAAATCTGTTTCATTTTTGCAGCTATCTGGGAATTGGGGCCAGGTGTGATCCCTTGTCCACTCTTTTGTTGTTTTTAAAGCATTTTAATGAGGAGTCTAGGGGCTGCAAGATATAACACTGTACATGACATCTGTTTCATTGGGGAGGGAGCCAACAACCTGTTTAAGACTAAAGATAAAAGTGATTTGTAATTACAATGCATACTTTACTAACAAGTCTGGTCCAATTGAGGAGACACCAGTTCTGGGGTCTATAGGATTAGTATTAATAATAACTGGTCTTCCAAACATTTTTTCTTTGCAATTATAGAATTCAATAAATGCCATGCAGCATAATGTGTGCTTTCAGGAGGTTAAAATGCTTAAGATGAGGTTTTACTGATGGGATAAGTGACATTGTATACTTAGCAAGATCCACAGTCCCATTAATTGTGGCCTTGGTCATCTTAATTTATACTAGTATCTTGATTTATAGGTAACTTGCCTGTAGATGCAAAAGTATTTGGACGCCTGATCATTACACCAACAAGGAGCAGGGGTGTATCTATGGGTCCAGCACCCCTGGCAAAGTAAGGGACTGGCGGCCCCCCAATTTACTCCCACTACTCTCATCATGTGCCTACAGCCCCCCCCAGTAACCCCATCATGTGTATCCATCCCCTCCCCAGTAATCCCATCATGCGTCTCCATTCCCCTCCAGTAATCCCATCATGTTCCTCCAGTCCCCCCCAGCACTCCCATCATGTGCCCCCATCTCCCCCCGACCCCCAGGCTTTCTTACCTTACAGGCTCATCCTCCAAGTGGGACTTCATATGCTAGCCACAGTCCCACTCGGTGGATGAGACTGTAAAGGTAAGGAAAGCCGGCCCTCATTTTAGCATCCAG
>WWET01002527.1:219214-232583 GCA_011038615.1 Limnodynastes dumerilii
GAAGTCCCGCGGTGGCCGAGACTGGGAAATGAAGTTCCGCGGGAAATCATTTCCCAGTCTCGGCCACCGCGGGACTTCATATGCTAGCCGCAGTCCTGCTCGGTGGATGAGGCTGTAAAGGTATGGAAAGCCATCCCTCATTTTAGCATCCAGCGGTGCTGGTCTGGAGTCAGACTGCGACTGGATGATAAAATGGTTCAAGTAGGTGATACTACCTCTTAGCCAAGATGGCATCGTTGGGCTGCGCCCCCCTTTGCCTGGCGCCCCTGGCGGGTGCCATCCTGGCCAAGGGGTAGATATGCCTCTGACAAGGAGTCTCTTGACATTGTGTTAAAATTCTTGATACTTTAATATGAAGTTGGTCCCCCTTTTGCAGCTATAGCTTCTTCCACTCTTCTTGGAAGGCTTTTCTGTGGGATTTTGTCCCCATTGATTATGTAGCACATTTATCATTTATGAAGTCAGACACTGATGTCGGACGAGAAGGCCTGACTTGCAATCTCCGGTCCATTTCATCCCAAATGTGGTTGATGGGGCTGAAGTCAGGGCTCTGTGTGGGTCAATCAAGTTCTTCCACATCAAACCATGTCTTTCTAGTCCTTGCTTTGTGCACTGAGGCACAGTCATATTGGAATAGAAAAAGACCTTCCCCAAACTGTTGCCACAAAGTTGGAAGCATAACATTGTCCAAAAGGACTGCCCTTAAGATTGCCCTTCACTGGAGATAAGGGGCCTAGCCCAAACCCTAAAACTAGCCCCATACCATTATCCCTCCTCCACCAAACTTCACAGTTGGCATAATGCAGTCAGGCAGGTAATGTTCTCCTGGAGAAGCGTGATTCATCACTCCACAGAACACTTTTCCACTGCTCCAGTGTCATTGTGCTTTACACCACTCCATTTGATGCTTGCCATTGGATTAGGTGATATGAGGCTTGGATGCAGCTGCTTGGCCATGGAAACCCATTCCATTAAGCTCCCGGCGCACAGTTGTTGTTCTTGCATTAATGTCGGTGGAAGTTCGTAACCCTTCAGCTATGGAATCAGAAGAGCGTTGGTGACTTTTATGCACCATGGGCCGGATCCAGACCTTGTTAAGTGCATGAACTTAGTTACTCAAGGGCTAAACCATGTTGATTTCAGGGGGAGCCAAGTTAATTGTATTCTTTGCATGCAGGGATATATCTTTGAATTGCTTACTGCACACAGATACTGACCAGCTTTACTATCACACTGTTATTTAGACTTGAGTTAGGAAACATCACCTCTCATCTCTAATACTGTTTTCAACAGATGAAATATGACCTTTGTCCATATATTTATCACACACACTATGTAATCTCTCCAGTTAGTGATATAATGCTGCAGTCACTGGGGATATCACATAGTGGCTGCACCCTGGCAGATAAATGGTGCTCTCTCCCCTCTGACATTTGTCAATCCTAATATGTTTTTGGCGTTCACATACTATACTATATATCATATATATATAATCATTCCAGTCAGCTGATGATCAGCAGGTGCAAGCAAAGTGAGAGGGAGTATATTTAAATGTTATAGTAAGAGCATGCTAATAGCCCTTCATCCTATAAAGATCTCTAGTTTTGATAGAGGTCAGAGATTAGAAGACTGCTAGCGAGACGAGAGGCCTCCCTTTGTCTGCACTGAAAGGCATCAGATCCAACACCCAAGAAGGAAAGAAACATTAGACCAATCTGAAGTGACGTTCTATGAATCTGGATCTGAATCCTATCAAATATTTTTGGGAAGAGCTGAAAAGTGCAGTCTGGAGTAGCAGCCATCAGACCTGAGACAGTTGGAGCTGTATACTGGGTTACACTTGTTGTTGACAGACGCAGACATTGAACGTTACAAAAATGATTTAATATTTTTTACATATGCCATTTTCATTTCTTGCTCTAATTAAAATATCCTGTTGAGAAAAGCACTGGATTTATCTGACCCAAAGGCAAATTGGGACCTTAAAGTATCCCTGGAAAAAAAATCTTTAATAGGCCACATGTGGACTAGATGAACTATAGGTGGGGCTTGTAAACAAGCAAGTGTGATTGGCACAGAATAAAGAGTCTTAATAAGAGCAGTGCATATATATTGTTATGTAAATATTGACATTTAAATACAACATCTACTGATTAGTACTTAATAATACAATAAAGAGATATATAGTGATCTCTATACAATGCAGGTAGCTTCCTAGTGTCCACCACACAATACAGAGAGCAACCTAATGACCTCCATACTGTACATACAGCATCTTAGTGACAACCCATCATGTCAACAACAAAAGAGAGGCTGCTGGTAGCCCTCGAAAGGTCACTGGAAAATTCTTATGGTCAATTTGACCCTTACCTGATATTTGAGTCCTGACACCTGAATGTCATGAAGGTTAAATATTTATTGAATCAGAGATGGAAGTGTGAGGTATACAGGGGTATGCTATACCATCACTCCCCCCCTCTGATTTCATTTATAAACAATAAATCTCCATAAATTTCTATTATTTCAGTATTTACATAGCGCCTCTTCTATATGTCCATAACACTTTTAAAATTCCACCTTGACCACTGTATTCAATCATCAATTAAATTTTGGTCAGAAGTATCTATTTTGTTAGGAGGAAATGGTTTGTGAAACAATCTACTATAACCAAGATTAGTATCAATCCTTCAGATGAAAGTAAATCAATTTAAACCCATATTACTGGAACTAAACATATTAGTAACAATAAATTTACAATATTGTAAATGGCTAATTTGAATTTATTGTAAACAGATGCTTCCCCCTTCCCCACACACACAAAATGAAATAGTTATTTTGACCTATTTTGCTAGAGAGAGAAAGAGAATAAAAAAAAAATAAATAAAAATTAAAATAATTATGTGTATTCAGGATCCAGTGTCAACAAAGATTAAGGGAAAATGCCCCTAATTAAAAATCAGTGTTTATTCCACAATTAAAATCACAAATGATTCTTCAAAATAATATTATAATATTGTGCCACATGTTGGCAAATATCATCAATGAATTGATTCAGCATGATCCCTTTGAGAAAGGTGCACTATGCTGCACCGAAACGGCTGTTGGGGGAAATGGTCATCAATGAATACTCTGCCATTATATTTGGATGCATACTCCTGGTGGATAAGTACCTTGTTTCTTCTTATTGCAAATTATAGGATCTTTTATTAGTTGTTAGTACGAGCTGTGTAGCAGGAAGTATGCTTTCTTTTGATATGATGTGTTTTTTCAGAGTGGCCTTCTGCTTCAAATCATAAATGAAATTCTTTGCTATTGGCGTGTAGCGCTCTTGCATTATCATTATTATTATATATATCAGGGATGCATAAAAATCGGATTAAAAAAAAACCAACAAAAAAAAATATGTTTAATTTTATTTAAATCAGATTTTTTTTATTTAAATCAGATTTTTTTATTCAATTTTTTTTTAAAAGTAAACGGTTCCATTTTTGATGTTTACACCTTGTTTTAGTAATACATGAACAATTTTTGAAGTGAGAACAGTAACAAAATGAACACAGTAAAAGAATAAATACACACTAAACAGTTGCATCAAGAAGTACAATTAGGCTCTAAATTTCACTCAATCAGTTGTTTGTCAAACATGTACATGTCTTTGTCCACATCCTCACGTTTGACCTCACCAGAAAAGGCTCTGTAGCACACAACCAGCTTAGCTGCTTTTTCATTTCCCAATCTGTTACGTGTTTTGGATTGTACAAAACCATACGTTGCAAAATCCTTTCAATTCCTGCACTTCGTGCAACCCTGATATATACAGTATATATATATATATATATATATATATATATATATATTTATATATTGATACTGAGCAGGGTCCCCCCATAAAACACAGCCAATACTTGTTGTGCTTAAGCTAAAAGGCATCCCTTTTCTGAACATTACTCTATGTATTTGTACACTACTGGACGGTAGCAGATTAAAGGATAATTTCAAAGGCACTGCTAATGCACCATGTACAATTCTAGATCCTCCAACTTCACCCATTTCACTAGGTTACTGAGTTTCCAGCATTCAGTTACTATACGTAGACCGCGCTTAAGCAATCTAGGTACAGAAATGGTACGTAGAAAGTGTAAATAAGCTACTATGCATGCGTAGTAGCTCAATTCTTAAAACAACGTACGTAAGATGAAAACTAGTAACTGTGAATCCGAACCTTAGTCACAACGCTTGAGCAGCTATATATTAGTAAAATAATGATAATAATATGACAAACAAAATCATAGCCACAAATCCAGAAAAGTACTTTTGTAACACAGCTTATTTGGATTTTCTATTGCACTGTGTATTAGAAAACTCTGTTTTGATGATTACTTGTTTTTCTATACAGTGCTGCAGGCTGTCGGCAGGGTTTCCAGATCAACAGTGAGACAAAATGACTGCCTAGACTGCATGAAAGTGCAATTCGTTCTGATACAAGCTGCTGGTTATCAGCTGCAGGCATGCAGAAGGCATATAAACTATTTGGTATTCAACATTAAGTTTTCTATGTGGGTTCTGCTTGCTGATGTGACAATTAGGTAGTAAACTATGGCTGTAGTTATAAATTACCTACCTAGAGGTGGTGTGTTTAATGGTCTGATCAGAAGTGGATTTTAACATTAAGTAAGCACCTGGTGTAAGAGCAGATATTATTTGGTACCTGTCACAGTAAAAACCATTCCTGACTACGATGTTTATTTCTCTAAGGGTAATCCCTGCTTCCAATTAGCACGTTTGATGTACTGCCAAAGACTTCCCATCGCTGTATCTCTGAGTATGAAGAGGCCGCTTTTATACAGAAAAATAAAACAATATATAACACTTAAAAAGGAAAGCAAATGGTTGGGGAATTCTTCCAGGTAGACAGTTTGGGCCAGATCCTAAGCTACGTACACTAGCCGCTGTCCTAAAATTGCCAATTTGTATGTACTGCACATATGCGCGGCAGATGTTACGCAATGTAACTCTGATCATACGTAACTTCAGTGTAAATACGAATGCGTCTTCCATACGACACCCGTAAATACGCTTTGTAGGCGGAGGGAGGCATTTAAATCGTACAGTATGGGCCGGGTTAGGCCGTTATGTACGTCAATCCGTTATGTACATCCGTACTTACGCTTGGAAAAGTTAAGGCAGGGTTTGGCAAGCGTAAATCGAGTAAAGTACGTACGAGCCGGGGGAGTGCATAGTACTATGATAGCGTAAATACGCTACGCCAACGACAGTAAAAACAACTTAGGTCTGGATCTACCCCTTTGAGAGTAAGGAACCCAAGTTGCTCATGTGACACACACTCACAAGGTAGTTGGCGTGGTGGACCTACCAACCTATGCTTTCTTCAAGCTGAAATGGGTTTTAAACTTTCAAACACTTTTATTTCATTCATACCATTTGTAGCACTTTATCTATAAAATTGTTACAATTTCCTCAAACCTAACCCACAAAACTTTACCAGTATAAACAATAAATTATTTGTTTTGTAATAGATGGTGAAGACAGATGGGCAAATGCTTAGGAGGAAAGCATATAAGCAGTAACTCTTATCTTGGACAAACCATGTTTTAATGCAGAATACAGCCCACTTAATCTTAAGCAGGGGACACATTGAGACGTAACAGTAACAATCCAACATCATAATTTTTATAGCAAACAACTATGTATTTGATGTTATAGAGTACACACTGAAACAAACCCCCGCTGGATCGTTCTTCATCTCTTCCCATCATGCAGTTCTGCTACTATCCTGAGAAAGACATTGGGTATTGCTGAACTGAAAAATTAGGAGATTACAGAAATCAAATGAAATGTTCACAGACTGATAAAAACAAATCTAGAGTTTGGCAAACATTACACACTGGTAAGATGTCGGCTTAAACTGTTGTTCGTGTGATCTACACAATCATCGGCAGAAAAAGCCTTGGTGTCTACACTGCAAGCGCAATACAAGCAGAGTAGGGGACTTGGGTACGTGACAGTCCCTATCGTACAAAAAATCTGGATTTGGCCTGTTCTCATTAAAACATCAGACCACAGAACATACACTTCACCCTATATAAAAATCAGTTCCACCTTCTATCACTCATCAAAAGGAAGACCTGATCTCTGACCTGACATCTACTACCTACATTGTGATTGACTGATGAATAGTTGGACTGGGATGAGACCACCCATCGCCACTAAATGGTGATGCCCAGAGCAATCCACGAACCAATCAAATGCTTAAAAGGCAGCTGGGAGACAGTAGAGAACTTATTCTGCAGTCTTAGTGCTGGGGAGAATGTTCAGCCTCAGTCCCTGCAGCCAGTCAAGCAGTTTGGGTGCAGGGTAAGTACAATGGGGCCCCCTCTTTACTTGGGCTGGGTGCACTGTACATCTTGCACCATATTTGCCGACTCTCCCGGAATGTCTGGGAGACTCCTGAAATTATCCCGGGAGAGCCAGCAAATCTCCTGCAAGGGACTTGAGGCTTGTGGTTTCCATGAAACCACGGCCTCAAGTCTTGTTGATAGGGACAGGGTGGGACTTGATGACTAAAATTGCGTCATCTAACCCTACTCCCACCCCTATGAAACCCTGAAAGGGGTAATTGATAGTCAAGAGGTGGGACTTAATAAAGTAATTTGCATAAATCACACCATTAAGCCCCGCACCTGTCTGCATCTGTGGCTTCCCTCTGGGATCTCCGGGAGGGAAGCTTTTAAAAGTCGGCAACCCTGCCTTGCACCCATTATAGAAGTGTCACCACTGTCACACTGCATACCATGAGGAGCTAGAGAAAACAGAGAACAAAGCAGAGAGAAGGAACAAGATAAAGGGCAAGAAACTGCATAGAGTTAAGCAAAAAGGTGCAATTGCCAAAATAAGGCTCTATATAACCTCTATTAAGGTACTACATCACCTAGAGCACCATAATGATGGGGAATATAAAGGCCTGTTCTGGGGGATAATGTGAGCACAATTTAGGACAGTGATGGCTAACCTGTGACACTCCAGGTGTTGTGAAACTACAATTCCCATCATGCTTTGTCAAGTCTCTGCTATGATTTCGCAGTTAAGGCATGCTGGGACTCGTAGTTTCACAACACCTGGAGTGTCACAGGTTAGCCAACACTGATTTAGGAGAAGCTATTTTTCTATCTATCCATCTATCCCCATAACCATTATGTGGATTAAAGGTCCCTGTTCAATTTTTACTTTTTGTTCCTCATTTGTGTTTCAGAGTCTAGAATATTTATCTAGTCCTATCAGTTTTTCCAGTCATGCAGAGATAAAGAACATTTTTAAAAGGCATTGAAAAACTTTAGGCACATCCAACCTATCTAGAAGTACAAATGCAGAAGAAGCCAGGAAACAGTGGGACCAACAGTTCTATCCAAATAATATTGAAGGGCCAGATTCAGAGTCATTTTGGAACGTAATCTACGTTAATTCTTGCAACGTAGATTGCGTAAAGGCGGTCTTTAAAACAGCGTGTACGCAATCTACGTTGCAAGAAGTAATGTAGATTATGTTCCAAAATTACTGCGCATGCGCAGTAGCACTTTTCGCAGAACTCCGGCCTCAATTGCATTGCGGCCGGAGCTCTGAATCCGGCCCGAAGTTCCATACTTTGAGTTCCTCGGTGATCACAGTTATCGCACAGACTGGAACATTGATTTGAAAAAAACGTACCTGTCCTGCGATCCCTGCAGGCACAAAATAGAGGAATTCTGAAGGTCCTGACAATGTGATAAGGAACCTGCATCAAGAGGATTACTGGAGTGAGATGAGTCCCATCTTTAACAATAAAACAACAATTAACAACAACACTATCCCCATACAGAACAATGAGGAGAGTGAGGTCTGGGGAAGATGATCATATAAAATATCAGGAGCTTCTAAATGTCAGAAAGAAGTGTTTTCTTTGGATTCCTGCTCTCTTTCTCTCTCTCTTTTTCTTTATGAATAGACTCCACATTTGGTTTTAAATATTGATCTCCAGCCTGTTGAACATTGTTGTTGGAGTTGTTGTGAGCCTGAGCCGTGAGAATAAGTTTCCTGTTGCTATTATCTGTCATTCTGTTTGTCACAGGACTTCCAGCTATTTCCAAACCAGTTTTGTGATATTCTTTGCCCAGCTTAGAAGCACAATAATCAGCCCAAGCCCTCCAGCAGACTTCTTCTGAGAATGGAGTATGGCCAGGAGGAAAGTGACTCACACACGATTGTAGATCATTTCTCTGACACATTTCAGCCTCCCATTAAAAATAAAATGTAAATTGCATTGTGGTACTGACTGCTAGAAAATGATAAAAGTGACAACTGTGAATTTTCTTCCAATACAAATTTAAAGTTGCATAAACTTTGTGTTTATTTTAGTTTGTTTGAATGTAAAACTGAAAGTTCTTATATCTGACATATTTGCTTCAATTGCAAGGTGGACCGGATCCAGACTTACAGTCGTGCTTCTGAGTGCAACACAACAGGGGTTGGTTCCGGATCCCTGCTGTATCCAGCCTTCTTTTTGTATGAGGGGAGGATACTCCCTTCACATGCATTGACTTACAATCCGTGGACCCACCATGGGTCTGGGTGCCTCGAAGGGTGCTTAGCATGCCCTCACCGTACAATCTACATACTTTCCTTCTCCCACTTAAAGTACGCGACCTCCTCCCCGCCATAGGAAACACTTTCAGGGCCAGATTTACTAAGCTGGTTTGGAAAAGTGGAGATGTTGCCCACAGCAACCAATCAGATTATAGCTGACATTCTCAAGTATGTAATAGGAAAGTGAGAGCTAGAATTTGATTGATTACTATAGGCAACATCTCCAATTTTCCAAACCCGCAGCTTAGTAAATCTGGCCCTCAGTATGGGAAGTACTGCGCCATGGAAATGTGGCATGTGCACGTGCGTGGATTTAAAATGCGGGCATTCTCTGATCATCAATATATCTTATTAAGCAATATTATTATGGGGTACAGAAAAAATAAAAATAAAACAGAAATACACCGTTATGCTATATTCAAAATTATATATGTATGGGGGTAACATAAATGAGGGGCGGGCACTTAGGATTTAACAATCAATGTGGAAAACACCATAATTTTAACCACTAGTAAAAACTCTAATAACCCATTAGCTAGTTCTCCACCTAGGGCAGCTCTGTATTAGCCTGGGGTGATTCTGTCAGTATGTCAGAAGAGGAGAGCGGTGGCTGTGTTACTGCATTACATTTTTTAAACATATTCCAACCAAGAAAGAAATAAAAGTAGATTTGACCTCAAGGCGCCTCCTATAAAAGCTGCTATTTTACACAGAAAAAGCTACCACTCTACCTTTAAGTGAAACAATTGAAAAATAGTAGATGCTGTGTAAGTGCTTTATACTGGCTGCTTATTACCAGAACAGTGTAGTTTCTTAAAATGTGAAATACACCAATTATATAAATGAGAAAATAATAAATGGCTAATTACTTAACTCTCCTAAAAATACCTAAGCAAGTGCTAAAAGTAACTACAAAGCATCAATGTTTAACAAAATCTCAATACATGTAGATTCAGGTGAAAATGATAAATAATTAAATACATAAATAGAGTGTATTAAAAATTCAGAGCAGCAAATAAATACAATTCTTTTACAGTCTCCAGGGAAGTTTCTCACCGAGGTGCAGAGTCCAAACCAGGGCCAGGTATTTACTAGAGTTCCTGATGGTGGGGATAGGCTTGGCTGCTGGCAACTGATAGGTCGCGGCCCCCGGCAATAGTCTCCAAGGAGAACCTGTAGTGAAGGTGCCTGAACAGGAAACGATTCACAACCTCGAACCCTTGCACAACACACGATGAGCAGGAACCCTTGCTCACCAGAGAGTAGATAGAAGCTTAGGTACACAAGTATACAGGCTGTAACCTTAGCATGCAAGATAGCAGACTGGAACCCACACACAGAATACAGATAAGAATGATATACAAGAGTATGGGCCAGGTATGCACAAGATCCACAGATATGGAACAAGTAGCAGTCAGGGTCTCCCAGGGATACCTGAGTAACTGTAGGGTGGAATAAGCAGGAGACAACAGGTATTAAGAGGAGGATAAGTGCGGGTGAGACTGGAGATGGAACACAACGCAGGCAGAGATGACACACAGTGGAAATGGTAATAACAGGGAGTAACTCATGGGAAAAGACACAAGGAGAGATGAAACGCACTGTATATACAGTGTATATAACAACGGAGGGAGCCCGGGACCCGGACTCTGCACACTGCGAGATGACAAACACAGCGACACACACACACAAAAGTATGGAGCAGATGCAACAGCTCAAAGCCAGGTACAGATAGTGAGAGGTGGAGAACTCACGATTCACTCAGCAGAGGAAGTAACACTGAACCAGCCCAAGACCGCAGCTGCACACTGCAGACAGACAAAGGGGCAGACAACGGAGACAGAGAGGGCAAGGGTAACACCAGAGAAAACAGAGGACACAGAGCACAATACAATCCAAGGCAGGTGAACAAGGAGAACACGTTCAGAACAGCAGTCCACTCCTCCAATCAGCTGCAGAACTCAGGCAGACCTAATTGATTAACTATCAGCTGAGGGAAACCACATAGAACCCAGACATGAAATTTCACACGCTGCTAGGTTTTCCCCCTACAGCGTGTAACAAATTCAACAGGTATAAGTCAATCTTTGTTCAATAGGTAAAAAATGTAAGTGCATCAAAAGTGCAAGCAGCAGATAGATATAGTTCATGATTGTTAATGAATCTGTGAGCACAGAGTCTTTAAAATATAGTCAAGTTCATAACTCTTAATAGTTCAGCAGTCTGTATAATCATTCACAAGATGCTTCCTATGTTGCAAATTGTGTGGACTCATTGTTCAGATGGGGAGCTTATTAATTAACAAATTAATTAACAGGCTTTCATATAGCACTATCTGATTACGTAGTGCCTTACAGAGATTATTTCACATTCACATCAGTCCCTGCACATACATACACACACAAACACACACTAGGGTTAATTTATTCAGCAGCCAATTAACCTACCAGCATGTTTTTGGAGTATGGGAGTAAACCAGAGCACCCGGTGGAAACCCATGCAGACACGGGAAGAACATACAAACTCTACACAGATAAGGCCTTGTCTGGGAAATGAACTCATGACCTCAATGCTTTGAGACACAAGTGCTATTTACTGAGCCACTGTAATGCTTACTAATAACATGATTAATAACATGTTCTAGTTCTTGTGGTGACCACCGATTTTGTCAAATCATTTTATTTTTAAAATTATTCTTTTGTAAATGTTTTATGAAACTCTCTATATGTAGTGTATCATTGTTTTTATAACTTTATGCAGTATATGTTTATTTTCTTTTTGTGTAAAGTATGTCATGTTTATTTTTATTTCTAGTTGTATTTTTAATGTTTAATTCTGTTTCTATATGTTAATGAGAGTTCTTGCTGTTTTTAGAAATAAACATTTTTTTTTTACTTTTCCAGAGCCTATTCAGTATCTTTGAATCATAAGCAATTTAACCTGTGTTTAATGCCTTTAGTTTCAATAGTACAAAGCAGGGAAGGGAAGTGACATTTAAATGCTACGATTCTACTTTAAACCACTTTTGGTTTGATGATTCATGGAAAGAAAACTAAGAAATGAGTGGCATATATATATATGTAGAATCTCACTCATTTCTTGCTGTGTTGTATTCATCAGTGTATGGAAATATCTGCACAACAAAAAGAAATAAGGGAAGGCAACGATTTTAAATAATAATTCAGAAAGCTACTTCTTTCTGAATCATGTCCATCTCTCTACTACAAATAAGTTATTATATGCGTGATGTTAATAGTAAATAGTAAAATGAACACTTCCATCTACTCATGAATCTGCTTGTACTGCTCAAGACACCAACATATAAAGGACCTGATCCAGACTTCCTACAATGGGGCATTTCATTGATCACTGGGATAAGAAAAAGCTCCTATTTGGAAAGTGCATGCATGGGCGCCACTTTTACAGGACAAATCTGGATCCAAAATTCCATCCTTGTTAAAAATCTAATGGTGGGGGTCATGGATCAGGAACCAGAAACACTTTTGCTCTATGGTTGGATGAACACATGTATAAAGTACAGCATAACATTTGAGAATTGGAAAATGGGACATAACTTTGTGGCCTGGTAGAGGGTGTGTGGCTTGTACCACCCAGGGGGCATGTCTGGACTGCCTAGAGTGCTGGTCCAGTGCCTGTCCCTTTTCTTAATTCAGCCATCCCTATGTCTGCCCCTTATTAATAGACCTGCCATCCATATGTCTGCCCCTTCTTAATAGGCCTGACATCCATATGTCTGCCTTGCTTATATGTCCAGCCTCCCTATCTGTCCCTTTATTATTTGTCCAGCCTCCATGTCTGCTCCTTTATTATTTGTCCATCCTCCATGTGTACCCCTTTATTAAATGTCCAGCCTCCATGTCAGCAAGTGAGTAGTCAGTTAGTGGTTCTCAAGTATTCTGGATCCAAAAAAAGGTCAAAGCTGGCACCGTCCACAATAACTTTATCCAGCGATAAGTAAAAAATGATATGATGATATTGTGCAGAATTGAATCATATTGACTTCTTTTGCTTCTTAATTCGGCCACACACTAAGGGCCTCATTCATTAAACGCGATTTTATAAAAATCATGTAACTGAAGGTTACGTCAGGAACATTAGAGCACCAATGTTCCTGACGTCACCTTCAGTATATAAACACTGCCCCCTACTGGCCGGAATGTCATTAGAAGATGCCGGGAGGAAGAAGAAGCCTCTTCAGCTGCGTGTCAACAGGAGAATTTTCGGAAAGCTGGAAGAAAAGACAAGAAGCCATCATTTAAAAAACATTAGAAGGCTCCCAAGATGCAGACATTTCATGGTGAGTGTAAAAAGATTTTGTTATTTTTTATACATGGGCGATGGGCCGCAGTGTAAAATCATTTTTAATGAATGAGGCCCCAAGCCATCTAAATCACTATAACCAGTGCTTTATTTGTAAAAAAAAAAAAAAAAAAAAAGGTGCAGGAACTCACCCCGCATCAGTCCTTATTGCCGCCCCCTAGAATTTTTCAGCCCTTATTACAGCCCCCTCATATTGTTTCAGTCCTTATTACAGCCCCTCATATAGTTTCATTCCTTATTAAAGCCCCTCATATTGTTTCAGTCTTATTGCAGCCCCCTCATATAGTTTAAGTCCTTATTACAGCCCCTCATATAGTTTTAGTCCTTAGTGCAGCCCCTCATATAGTTTCAGTCCTTAGTGCAGCCCCATCACATAGTTTCAGTTCAGTCC
>WWET01002528.1:17784-31815 GCA_011038615.1 Limnodynastes dumerilii
GAGTGTCTTATTACCCCTGTAACATCTTATTACAGTAACCCAGCTCCTGAGTGTATTATTACCCCTGTAACATCTTATTACAGTAACCCAGCTCCTGAGTGTATTGTTACACAGATAACACTGTCTCTGAGAGCATCTTTGCTTATGTTTTATTACAGGAGAGAAGCCCTATGAGTGTGAATGGGAAGGTTGTTTTTGGAGATTTGCGCGCTCTGATGAGCTCATACGACACATGCGTAAACACACTGGTGTGCGCCCTTTCCAGTGTCAACTCTGTCAACGGACTTTTGCCCGGTCGGACCACCTGGCTTTACATATGAAAAGACACACGAGGGAGCTGGAATTGGATAAAGGATCTTTGGCAAAATTGTAATGTGTACTGTGAACTACATGGTGTCCATGTAAGAATTACTGCTGTTACTGGTACATTATAAATGCAGCTTCTGTGTAACTAAAATCAATTACTTGTGGATGTGAAGACTTTGGGATATATTTTATGAAAGTTCTAAAAAGGAACCCTGGCAGTAGCAACCAATCAGATTCTGGAACAGTCTACAAAATGATGGACTCTGATTGGTTGCTGTTAGCAACACCCCTTCTTTCCTATTTATAAACTTAATACAATATATCTCTAATTGTCTGATCCAAAGTTAGATAAAGAAAAAAGAAAGAAGTTTACACTTTAACAAAACCAGGTAGAATGGTGTAAAATGTATAAAATATATATTATATATGTACAGATTTACAATTTGGGTGGGGTCACTGTTGTTTGATGACTGGGAAGCAGCAAAAAAGAGATGAACTGATCATAACACATCTGCAAAGTGACAAGATTAGAAGATAAAGGGCCGAATCCAGACTTAAGAATGAGCTTGAAATTAATAGAGTTAAGTTACTCCTGGGCTAAACCATGGTGATTGCAGGGGAGTCATATTTCATGTTTTGCAAAGAGTATTAGCATTGAGAGGTGATGTTTCCTATCCCAAGTTTAAATGACAGTGTGATAGTAAAGCTGGTCAGTGTCTGTGTGCAGTAAGCAATTCAAAGATATATCCCTGCATGCAAAGAATACAATTAACTTGACTCCCCCTGAAATCAACATGGTTTTGCCCAAGTGTAACTTTCATCTCTTAATTTCAAGCTCCTTTTCAAGTCTGAATCCAGTCCCCCCCCCCAGTATTCACCATAATATGCCTCCAGCTCCCCTCCTTCTCCCCAGTATTAACCATAATATGCCTCCAGTTCCCCTCCCTCCCCCCCAGTATTACCCATAATATACCTCAAGTCCCCCTTAGTTACTTACTTACCTGTCACCTTCCTCCTCTGCGGCGCTGTGTCTGCAGACGGGAAATGCTCATACAGGAAGTTCCTGTATGAGCTGCTGCAGCTGTGAGTAATGTTCTGTGAGTACTGCAGCTCATACCGGATCTCCTGTATGAGCGCTGCCAAGTTGTATAGCGGAGGGGAGGGGGGGGGGTCCGGCACCATGCTGGATAGGCGCCGGACATTCCTCTGCTCACCGCTATACAGATTGGCAGCGTTCATACAGGAGAATGTATGAACTCTGCTAATCTGTAAACATGGTGCGGGGTTAGACAATTTTTTTTGCAGAAAAGGACATCCAGGGTTACCAGGACCGTTAATTAAAATGAGGGATAATAGTGGATATGGAGAGAAATAGGACGGTCATCTTGGGTCAAACGGGATTTTTTTCAGATTGCACAATCTTGGAGGCTGCTAATCTGGACCAATTTTAATTATAAAGATAGGGAAGAGATCCAGAATAGGTTGAATTTGATGGACTCGTGTCTTGTTTTTTTTCAACCTCATCAACGATGTTACTATGTTACCTGTGGAGAGGCCATGTGGTAGAAATATATATTTAAAAAAGCACTAGGAGTGCCGGCCTTCTCTCCTCTCTAAATAACCTAAAAGAAGATGAATGTTCGCTAAATAAGGATATTTAATATTATGTATATCCAATGGATTTGTTATGTGTGTGCCGCCACTTTCTGAATTATATTTAAATCCATTTTAAGCACAAACTTCTGTGGTGGAGTGTTTATAGCCTATTACTATTATTATTAATAATAATAATACTTATTTATATAGCACCACAAATTGTTTGCAGTGCTTTACATAGTGTTTATACAAATTGATATCTTACCTGTCATATACCCCATAGCATACCTGCCAGCAGTCACAGGTAGCAGGTAGGACAAATAAGCCCCACCCCTGCCCAAACAGATCCCAACCCTAAATGCCCATTTTTGGTCAAAACTGTCTACTCTCAGCTAGCCACGCCTCCACTGCTTCCCTGTGAAGTTTGATGTTCTACTTAGTCAGGATAGGGAGGTATGGCCATAAGTAAGTAAATGGAAGGTATAACAATAAGATAGGGGGTAAGGAGAGGTGGATTTCAGTAGCACGGTGAACAGCATTACGCTCATCCACGGAAGTGAGGAATACTGGCGATTCTGACAACACAGAAGGAGTCCCTGCTTGCCAAAGGATCTCTGGGTAAGGACTGTCATTAAGAGCAGATGGCATTAAAACAGTCAACATCAGAAGATCATCTGATTTTATATCGACCTGCACATTTGACAGGAGTTCCAATTCCTGTGCCTTTCAGCCTCTACTCTCTCCACTGCTGACCTCATCAACCTTTCCCCCTGTCCTCCCTCACCTCTTCATCCTCTTCTCAGTTTTTACTGACCTGTCCCTCCACCCTCCTCTGGTCCTGCACTCCTATTGTCATCCTTTGTTTTCCGGAGGTAAGTATGATTACTTACCTTGGATAAGGGAGATGGAGAAAGGACGCAGTGCAGAGGAGAGAGAGGTGGGTGGGCGATCCGGGGCAACCAGGAGAGGGGCGGCTGCAGGTGAAGGGAGCATATCGCTGCCTGTCATTTTCACGGATTTAAGTAATAGTTTGGTGATCATAACTTTCCAGAGCTGGGGTTTTATTAAATCACAGGAAGTAGAGATAGAGCGGATATATGGAGAAATAGCAGTTCCCTCCCCTATAAATAGACCTTTATTTATCTCTTCTATAAACCCTTGCGGTGCTGAGTACTTTGAAAGTGAATCCCTGCCAAAACACTAACCTTATCTTGGCAGCACTTTTGTCTTTGTATCATATATGTTGCACTCAGAAGGAGAATTAGCTGTTAATAAATAATTTCTCGTGTTCATTCCCATGTCACAATTTCATAGCCCCCTACGCCTTCTCCACACATTGTTACTGTGGAATAACAGGCTTTAGATTCTCGGTTGGTCAGTGGAGTGTGTTAATACTGCATGGACACATTTGACCAGGATCAAGACATACAATGTTTCTACCAGCAGGGAGCAGCAGTGAGCACACTCTCCATGCAATTAGTAATGTCACTGCAATAAAACATTGCAGATACTCCATAAACGTCACTATATATTTGTAAGTAACATGAAACCATGTTTTATTAGGCATTAAGCCTATGCAAAGTATTTATGACTTTCACAAAAATATTGGACTGCAAATAAAAGGCAAACAGGTGGAAATTTACATATGGGCCAAACCATGTTGAATTTCGGGGTTAGTCAAACTAATGTTATTATTTGCATGCAGGGAGAATACTCGGCTTTTGCTTATTGCACAGATACTGACCAGCATTGCTTTTACACTGTTATTTAGACTTGGGCTTATCCCTGTATGCAGCAGCTTAAACTTGTCTCCCCTGCAATTCAACATGCAGACTCTCCAACATGACCCATTCCATTAGGTACAATATACTCTGCACCTGAGCTTCCAACTGTCACTCACCTGGTGAACTGTTTTTTTTTTTAAATCTATTTGTCTCTCCAACAAAGGAGGTTACCATAGTAACTGACAGTTGAAAACTGAGGAGCAGAGTATTTTGTACCTAGTGGAATGGGTCATGTTGGAGGGTATGAACATGGTTTTTTCCAAGTTTCACTTTCAACCTGTTTTCCTCTTATTTTTCCCCTCTTTATCCTTACAGAATATGGCGAGGGATCAATTTCACTTTTAAAGCTTCTCCACCTTTGATGCAAGTTATCATTACTTTATGAGTCATTTATATGAGGTAGGAATCTTCCCTGGAGATGCTGTAGTGGGAAATCTCCATGACACTCGGCTGATAATAAACATTTCATTTCCTGAATGATTGTTCAGAGGTCAGGAGACATTCACCTGAAAATGGCTAAAGAGATTTGTCAGCCATATATACCAGGGTTGCCGACTCTCCTGGTATGCCGGCAGACTCCTGAAATTCAGGAGAGCCTCAAGAAACCACGTGGAAACCACAGCCTCAAGTCCTGCCCCCTGCCTGGCAACACTAGTATGCTAGTGTTGCTAGTAACAGGGAGAGAGAGATTTGATGATGCATCAAGTCCCGTCCCCATCCCTATTAAATCTAAAAAGGGCTAATTCATAGTCAAGGGATGGGGCTTAATGACGCAATTTGCATAATTTGCATCATTAAGCCCCGCCCCCTGCATTCATTTATGGCTTCCCTCCGGAAGCTGTTAAAGTCGGCAACCCAGTGTCTGTGTACCATTGTTCTAGATCCAAAGTGTTAGTGTGCCATTTTTCTACAACCAATGTGCCAGCGTGCTATTGTTCTAGAACCAAAGAGTCAGTGTACCATTGTTTAAGAGCCAAACTGTCAGCATGTCATTGTTCAAGAACAAGATTGAGCAAGATGTGCCTCTGGAACGGCGCAAATTTTTATAAATGAAATAACATTGCACCCCATAGAGGTAAAATCTGAGATGCTCATCTAACTTAATGGACATCACACTAGTTCTGGTGTTAAAGTGTCTGTATGCCCTCTTTCTAGAACTAAAGTGTTCATGTGCTACTGGAACCAGTGTCAGTGTCCCATTGTTCTAGAACCAGAGTGTCTGTGTCTCATCATTCTAGAACAAAAGTGTCAGTGTACCATTATTGTTCCATAACCAAAATGTTCTGTTCCATTGTTCTAGAACCAAAGAATCAGTGTGCTACTGTTTTAGAAGCTAATGGGGGCTATATAATTGCGCTGCATGTAGCCAAGGAATATATGACTACCCCACCACAATGTGTCATTGTTCTAAGATTCAATGTGTGTTTAGGACTACTTACATAGGGCCGGATCCAGAACTACGTCCGTCTTCCATAGACGGACGTAATTCAATAAACAGTAGCTACTGTGCATGCGTAGTAGCTATTGTATGTAATCTGTGTATCGTTTCAATGGAAGACAGACGTAATTCTGGATCCGGCCCATAAACTTTATTGGCTTTGTTTTTGTAAATAGTTTGCTGTTTTCTACATTTTTCCAGCTATATGTTTATTATGTTTTTATGTATATAGACATATATATTATGTCTTATCTCTTATGAAAAGTTCAAGGTCACTAGAAAAGACAGAGAAACTAAACAACTTCATTGCCTATACGTCATCAATCATTTTATGTGCCTCGGTTATCATGACAATGTCACACAGTAATTTCCCTGGTCACAGCACCCGGAGACATACACCCCTCAGCTAGGTTTAGGGATGGTAAGGGTGGGGTGATATGTGTCTTCCGCTGTCCTGACACCCCTGATGACATCACTGAAGGTCATTTCTGCTGCATTTCAATACACGATCACATGATTCAGAAATGTATTTTTATTGACAGAACGTTGCATTTACATATGTGGCTACAGGCCACTCTCTCATCACAGATACAATGCTTCTCTATATAACACACACAAGTAATGATAACAGTTTACAACACTAGTTCCTGAGTCACCCTGCAGCGTGAAACAGGGTCTGTGACCCTGGGATGATCTTTTGACACAGCTATATCCTGGATTCACAGACCTGGGTTATTGCCAGGGTGGAGATGTGAAAGTGGTATTAGAGACACAGGGAGTATATTATGTATATAAGGGGCAACATAGATTGGTCCTGGCCATCCTGTGGCCTAGTGTGGTAAAACTCCCAGCATGCACAGGGATATTGTGATGGCATTATCAAAGTGCATCACCAAAGGGGTGTGTCATGTACCACGAAAGGGGTGTGTCCTATGGATAGCCCCACCCTAGAATACATGTTTGATAAATAGGCTCCTTAGAACTGAGACACACAAAGGGGTAGAATTTCCAAACATCTCTTCTTTTCTTTAAAGAGAAAAGTAGAGGTGTTGCCCATGGCAACCAGATTTTAGTTATCATTTACCCAGGAATATAAAATGATAGCTAAAATTTTGTTGGTTGTTCTTTAGAGAGAAGTAACAACATATTTTACAAATAAATAGATTTATGTTGTATACACATTCTTCTACTAGACATTTTTATCATTTTTTTTGTGGTTTTATTCTTATAGTGCATATAATGTGTTTTGTGATTTCTTTTATTTATTCCATTGTCAGTGGTATTTACTTAGTCTAAGCAGCCATTATTTCATAAAGGTTTATTTTGTCAGGCTATTGGCCAGTATTTATGCCCAGTCCCATCCCACATCTCGTGTGTGAGCTCTGCTCCCACTAGTATTGCTTGGATGCAAAACAGATTGTGGCTATTATTTTCTAAATTGCCCAGAGACTATGACAGCCAGAGGGGTGTCAGTATCTGGCAGGCATGACAAGTGTTTATTATATGTGTCACAGCTTAGGTAACAGGGAGAATTCTCTGAGGGCAAGTAGCTCTATATGAATGATGCTTCTATTGTCTGTACCAGTAAGCCAGTCTCACAAGAGCAATGCATACTTGGTATATTATGTGACATGGAGTCTGTCCCTCCTACCAGAGGGTTACACAGACAGGAGGGAGCTGTGTGACATGGAATATGCCCCTTCCACCACAGGGTGACACAGACAGGAGGGAGCTATGTGACATGGAGTCTGTCCCTCCCACCACAGGGTGACAGACAGGAGGGAGCTATGTGACATGGAGTCTGCCCCTCCCACCACAGGGTGACACAGACAGGAGGGAGCTATGTGACATGGAGCCTTTCCCTCCCCCCACAGGGTGACATAGACAGGAGGGAGCTATGTGACATGGAGCCTTTCCCTCCCCCCACAGGGTGACAGACAGGAGGGAGCTATGTGACATGGAGTCTGTCCCTCCCGCCACAGGGTATCAGAGACAGGAGGGAGCTATGTGACATGGAAACTGCCCCTCCCACCACAGGGTGACACAGACAGGAGGGAGCTATGTGACATGGAGTCTGTCCCTCCAATCACAGTGATTCAGTAAAACAAATGTGAATAATGGTAAATAGTGTCAGTATGTAAAATGTATACACTTTAATATTATATACAGTATATATAGTCTCTCTATAGCTATACAATTAACCTCCAAACTATAAGAAGAAGCAACACGGTGATCATGCATTCTTACACATTGTATCTCCGAGTTATAAAGTGCTAGGAAAATAGTGATTTGTTTTGTAAAATCAATGTGGAAATAGAATGGAATTGTGCATAATTGTGTCCAGGAGGCAGAAGGAGGAACATGTTGGTGTCTGTGGTAGTATGAGAATCAGTACATAGAGCAGGTGCTGCAGAGATGTCATGTGACCCATCTTCAATAGCTGGATCACAGGTATAGGGTGGACAGTAACAGGGGCTCAGTGTGCTCATATCTGCAACACCCACAAGTGATAACCCACTACCACTATCATATCCTACATGTAGGGGAAGAACAACGGCTGTGTTTATTTATCCCCAATCTGGCAAAACAGCACAAGAGCGACAATCATGGCTGCCAGCTGCAAGAGAGACACAGAAAGGAAAGTCATTAAAATGAAATATTTGCCTAATGATTTACATTACACTGTTATTTCCTTAAGGCCATGTGAATCGGAGATTATATCCTGCTTTTTAATACCTCTCTGGAGGGCAAATATTGAGGCTGCCACAAAGTCACAGTTTCTGGCATTGGAGAAGAAGAGGGAGGATGTCACAGAGCTCAGAGGGGTGTGTCAAAGCCTCTCTGCTTTTTACACAATGTGTCATGTGACTATTAGCATGACAGTTGTAGAACACAGCAGAAGGAATACAATAGGGGATGACATAGGCGTATCTATAATAGGTGCAGGGTGTGCAGTGCACACGGGCCCCTCAGAACAGGCATTCATCCTGCACCCAGGGTTGGCAGGGGAAGGGGGCCCATTCAGCATCTATTTCTTCCCTCTAAGATCTTCCAGAGGAAAGAAATAGATGCCGAATAAACCCCCTTTCCCTGCGGTGGGACTATCCCTATTCACGGCCTGGAGCCCCAATTCCCCTGCGGTGGGAGTGTCCCTATTCGCAGGCGAAAAGGGGGAGGGGTTTGCAGCGCAGTTAGGCCCCACCCCTTTTGAGGTTCCAGGTATGGGGGCATGTACAAATTCTGCACAAGGGCCCCCTCACTTCCTAAAACACCCCTGGGGGATGGTAATTAAGATGTAATTGGTCACAGGATTATTAGTTACAGAACTTGTGCAAATATTTAGGACTAGGCTCTCTCATTAATGATGCAACTGTAGAAAGATATGGGCTCTCCGTGTATTTCTACCCTGCAGTCAAATTACTTCAGGGACATTGCTATATAACATTTATTTACAAAGGACACATGAAAACCATGAACCTGATCTCTCACCTCCAGGCCGCAGATTCCAAGGGCGACACCTCCAAGAATTTTTGCGTTATGAGAAAGAAAATTTTCAAATTCTTTAAGACAGCCCTGGACAAGGAAAAGAGAGGAAATATGTGTTTACACGTTTATTCAGCTATCATGTAATTATTTGAAACATTCAAGCTTCAGGTCCCAAGGATCTTGTGATAGCGCCCCCTAAAGCCTTGTGCAGAACATAGCTAGAAATTTTAGCGCCAGGGGCAAAAAAGAAAAATTGCGCCCACAACTTACAGTTATTAACCAGCTGAACGTTAAAAATTAATATACTTGCACCCTGCTTTGGCTCTGCATCCTGGATGACCACACCTATTGCACACCCACAGTTACAACCCTAGCTTTGTGCCCTAGACTGCAGCACAGTCAGCCTAATGGTTAATCAGGCACCGAATTAGCACCAAATGCCTGTGGCCAAGAGATTTTGGTAATTACAGGTAGTGAACAGTAACATGTCATGGTCTGGCAGTCACCAGATTTGAGGTTTCATGTCTATACCAATAACCAGACCAAAGGCCTCCTGCATACTCCAATCACCAGACCAGAGGTCCCCTATATATACCAGTCACCTCATGTATACATCAATCACCAAACTGGTGAACTCCTGTATACCCCAGTCACCAGACCGGAAGACTCCTGTATACACCAGTCACCAGACCGGAAGACTCCTGTATACACCAGTCACCAGACCGGAAGACTCCTGTATACACCAACCACCAGACTGGAGGCCTCCTGTATACACCAATCACCAGACTGGAGGCCTCCTGTATACACCAATCACCACACTGGAGGCCTCCTGTATACACCAATCACCAGACTGGAGGCCTCCTGTATACACCAATCACCAGACTGGAGGCCTCCTGTATACACCAATCACCAGACTGGAGGCCTCCTGTATACACCAATCACCAGACTGGAGGCCTCCTGTATACACCAATCACCAGACTGGAGGCCTCCTGTATACACCAATCACCAGACTGGAGGCCTCCTGTATACACCAATCACCAGACTGGAGGCCTCCTGTATACACCAATCACCAGACTGGAGGCCTCCTGTATACACCAATCACCAGACTGGAGGCCTCCTGTATACAAAAGTAGAGATGTTGCCCATAGCAACCAATCAGATTCTAGCTCTCAATTTCCTATTACATACTAGAGAATGTCAACAAGAAGCTGATTGGTTACAATGGGCAACATCTCCACATTTCCAAACCTGCAGCTTAGTAAATCTGGCCCAAAGCCTCATATATACACCAGTCACCAGGGGCCTCGTGTAAACACTATTTAGCATACGACTTGTCTCCTGTATATCCTAGTCTCCATAACGGAGGTCTTCTGTATGTTGTAGTTATCAGATTGAAGGTCTTCTGTATTGCCTAGTTACTGAATTAGAGGTTTCTTTTATCATGTAAGAGGTTTTCTACCAGTCACAAATTAGAAGTCTGAGTTGAACAGGGTTTTTTTTGTTTGTTAGTATTTTTAACCAGTTTAGAGAATTATTCTATAAACTGATCCGGACGTCGGTACCTTGGTGCTATTTCTTATCGTGCAGGGGCTGACGTTGGAGCAGCACTGTGGTGGGTAATCCTTGTTCATCTGATAATAGGTGGAGTTGATGAAGTCTTCAATGCCATGGAATCCGCAGCACTTGAGCTGAAGAGAGAGACACTCATTAACCATCATGATATAAATGTGTTTGGTTATCCGTCTAAGCTTTAATTACTTTCCAAACTTTCTTTGCAGAAGCCATTTTTCTTAAGTAGAAATTTTTACATCTGTAATATAAATTCAATAAAATTTTTTCCAGAAAACGGCCTCTACCTTGTACCATGTCAAGAAGCCGAAGCAAGAATGACGAGCAATGACTCAATCAATCTAAGGACCCAGGAGGAGAGACAAAAAAAATGTGTGCAAGTATATTCTTTGATGCTTTATAAAATCTCTCCTAATCTGTGGCATAACTATCATGGCTGCAGGGGAGATAAGTGGGGCCCCAAGACAGAGGAGTTCACTGCTCCAGGGAAGGAGGGAGGGGGTCAGCGACACCACTATCATATCCAAAAATGGGGCAAAATAAGTCCACCTTGGTTCTGTCCAAACACCACACACTTCCACCCATAAATCACCATATTTGTTCAAAGCCGCGCCCATTATCTAATAAATTTCACTCCTCTCTTGGCCCACAAATCGAGACAGTCCCATAAATGCACTATGCTCAGCTTCTCTCCCCACTGGTCCCCGCTCTGCTCCTAAAAAACAGTGTACAAGTATTATGGTGCAGACACGGTAGAAGTCCCCTGGAGACTAGCGAGGGGGAGGGGAACACAGCATTGCCAAGCCCCCTCCAAAAACTGAATGCCTCAGTCTGCTCCTAGTCCAACATTATATTGCTTATTATTAGAAACATAGTAAGTGACGGCAGATAAGAGCCACAAGGCCCGTCCAGTCAGAACAGTTGTGTATTTAAAACTATGCTGACCCTAGATCCTATTTTACCATCAGTTTAGTGTGAGATTTAGACTATCATGGCTAAACATTTCCGATAGTTATTAATAATAAGAGACAGGACTTCCCAGTACTGTGCATACCAACCATTGCCATAAAAGTGTGTAGGTCATGGGTGCCTGCTCTCCTGGAGTCCGGGAGACTCCCGAAAAATAGGTGTCCCGAGAGAACCAGCAAATTTCCCACAATGCCCCCTGCTTTTCAATATTCTAAGCCCTAGCCTTACTAAGCATAAGCGGGGCTTGATGACACAGGACTGTATTCAGAGATTCGTTTTCACGTTGAGTTCCGTGCGTATTTTTAGGTATGTTTCAACTGCGCATGCGTAGTAACTTTTTTTACACGCGTAAGTGCCTCACAGACTAACTTGTGAATCGCACTTGGATATATACGTCCAGAGATGCGACGCAAAAATAAGCACATGAAAATTTGAATAAAAACGGGCAGGAGAAGGCATTTAAATGAAGGAACATGGGCGTGACTAACATGAATCGCACGTATGGAGGACACATACGCACGCAATTACTAGCAGAAAGTTAGAAGTGGGCTACGGAGGCGGAAGTCACCGACAGCACAGCCGAGAGAGAGGAGTGTCATGGGTGTGTGGCCTGCACCGGCCATGCGTATGATTGCGTACCTTCAAGGAAACAGTTCTCTGAATATGGCCTACAATCTGTATAATCAAGCTCTGCCAATCCCTAATAACAGTGGGTCGTATTCAGAGATCCGGTTTTAACGAAAGTTCAGTGCGTATTTTTAGGATCGGATCGATTTTGCATCAACTGCGCATGCATAGTAATAGTGATACACCATCTACGTTGAAGTTAAGGTCGGAAATGGCTAAGGGACAGACTTGTGAATTGGGCGGAGACAAAAGCGACCCTAAGTGCGGACCTAAGGATTTGCATAGAAACTAAAGATGACTAACAATAAAAAGTCCCTGACATGATAAAGGGGTTGACATAACAAAAATATATATTGTTTAAATAAAATTTTATGTGATATGCTGCCCAGTAACTTATGACCTGATCCAGATTTAATAACGTAAGTCTATTTACGCAACTGTTTTCCAGTGAGTAAGCTCACTTACTCTGAATTTTGAACATACGGAACTGGGTTCCATATGTTCAGAGTTCTGTACATTAGGGCATGACAGCCCTCTGTTAGATTATACGCAGTGTGGGCGGGGGGAGCACAGTATGGACTGGGTTAGGCACTTCCGGAAGTCTGACCAATCCACATGCACAGCAATGCGTGTGGAAAACTTAAGGTAGGATTATGGACGCGGAAGTCACCTAAATTCCACACATGAGAGGGGAGTGTCATAGGACTACACTAGCCTCTTGCGTGCGGACTTTAGAAACACAATGTGTGCAAAAAGCATACTAAAGTCTGGATCAGGTCCATGGAAGCAGTATAAGTTTATGTGTATTATTAGGGGTCTCCTTCTCTGCTTATTGACTGAAGCCCATATTTGCATGCATTTATTCTTTTCACACATAATCAGTTATTATAATCAATGTATCTTTTTTTTAATAGACAGAGAAAATATCAATCCAGTTGACATTACAACCCAATTAATAGAGCTGGATGATAGTTATGCTACAGTGGATCCCAGGTCAGTGTAAAAGTTCATGTTTTGTATGTTTCCAATTGCAAGTTTTGCTGCTCTCAGATATCTTCATTTGATTTACGTGACGCACGGCAGTGACTGACATTGTTTTGGAATATAGGACTCCTCAGATAGACTTAAATCCCAGGACCAAATAGTTTCCATTGGATAAGTTTCTAAACATATGCATGTTTATTTTTAGTCATCCTAAAAGCAAAGGGTATAAGAAGCTTGTTTTTGCACACAGAGGTTCCCAAAGTGTGCGCCAAATTTAAATCTATACGAGGGAATTGCTCAGTTATTATGTTGACAAAGGGGCACCTATAAAAATTATTGAGACTCAAAGGGCCTCATTTACTAAAGTCGAGTTTGTGAAATCGCCCAAAGTTCCGGGACTTTGGGCTTTTTCACAATTAAATCGACCTACATTGCTCTACCCTCCCAGTCCTGATTTTTATAATGTTAAAGATATAACACAGTAAATTCACTAAAGGCGATTTGACTAAATCACCTCTAGTGCGATGATTAAGGGCTTGAAAAAAAGCGCCTCCTGTTAGAGTCGATTTCCTAGAAATCGCATCACACTTTAATAGAAAAACACATGTCAACATAGTTGACATGTGTTTTTCACTAAGTAATAAACACTACAAGCATTTTCCTATCACTTATCCTGCCAATGCATATACTACTATAAGGAAAAGCATGGCCATATGTTTGTGGCCATGCTAATCCTTATAGTAGTATAAGCTTCAGGCTGATAAGTGATAGAAATGTTCCTGCAAATGTGTAATGTGTCCGTGTACAAAGTTAAAAAGTACACACATAACCCTTGCAATATTAAATGACCTAACCCTACATGTTACCCCTGACTAAAATGTGTAGAAAATGTCCCTTAGTGTGACTACGCATGCGCAGTAGTAAAAATCAAGAAACACCGGACATATGTTATACATCCGGTACTCTGAATACGGGCCTAAGAGAGGAAAGTTACTCCTGGGTTAAACCATGTTGATTTCAGGGGTGTCATATTTCATCTGCTGCAAACAGTATTAGTGTTGAGAGGTGACGTTTCCCAGCCCAAGTCTAAATAACAGTGTAAAAGTAAAGCTGGTCAGTATCTGTGTGCAGTAAGCAATTCAAAGATTTATTCCTGCATGCAAAGAATACAATTAACTTGACTCCCCCCGAAAACAACATGGTTTTGCCCAGGAGTGACTTTAAGTTCTTATTTTAAGAAGATTCTTAAGTGTGAATCAGGTCCTTAATTTC
>WWET01002528.1:33561-44297 GCA_011038615.1 Limnodynastes dumerilii
ATATAATATAGATCCAATGAAGGCACTTCCGTTATTTAATGGTAATCGCGGTGGTGCTCATACTGGTGCTGAAGTACCAAACATACAGTCAGAATAGTGTTGTACTGCACTCACCGTTCTACATAACAACTCAGTAATTCAGTTAAGAATCATCCAATGACAGCGAGTGCAGTACAACACTATTTTGACTGTATATATATATAGTTATTTTATTTTCTATATATATCTTTATTGTTATTATTATTTTTTGGGGGGGAGGGAGAGAATTGTGTTCAGGACAATAAGGCAGGCTAAGATAGAGGGTCAACCTAGAGTTTGAGAGCAAAGCAAAATAGACACGTTGGCTAAAACATGAACAGCTGAAATGCAGAGCTGATTTCCTAGTTTGTTCCAGTGGTTCGCATACAGAGTCAGCTTCGGCACTGCTGTCAATATCATTATGTCAACTGGGTAACTGGAAATACCCCTTGTGTGCTCTTTATGTGTATTTTTATTACATTTTTAAATCACAGTATTGTTGTTATCACAATTCCATTGTGCATACATGCCACATTTAAATATTCCAGGTCAGTTTACTTTAATCTGCCTTGAAAATTATCCCCAAACTTTCACAAAAGGGAAAGGGATGATTGGAACAGCCATCCAGTTAGTGTGGTGGTATTTAAACAGTGTATATATCAGCTACAGGAATGTTAATGTAAACAATATGGGCTGGATCCAGAACAAAGTCCGTCGCCCATAATACGTCTTTAAGATCGCATACACGCACTCTACGTAACGAAACGATACATAGATTACGTAAATTTGTTACTACGCGTGCGCAGTAGCTATTTTCGGCATCTGACGGACGTCTTATAGGCGATGAACGTTGCTCTGGATCCAGCCCTATGTGATTATAGCAAACAAATACTTAATACATGAGATCATAAAACACTAAGGGGTCTATTTACTTAAAATTTCACTTTTAAATGAACATTGCTGATCCAGGCAATTAATGCTGATCCAGAGCTGAACTTACATCCTTTTTGTTAGCCCTGCGCAAATGCAATGGAAAGAGCACAAAAAAGATACAAAGTGGCTGATCCGCCTGAGATTGATGTCATTTGCCCTGTGCTAGAAGTACTGAGGGTTCCACTATGTTTAGGTTTAAATGAGAAAGTGATCATTTAAGTGTAACTGCGAGTGCAAAAGCAGCCATATTTCCCTGCATAACCTCCTGAAATCCTGCACCAGCTCAGGTGGTGGAGGATATTTTTAATCAATGAAAGCCCCTATACGTAATTATAATTATAGTGTAGTTCGCCTGTACGATGGTCTTTATTTTGATAGACCCTCGTATTACAGCATTTTCGAAAGCGGCAGAATTGCAACTCCTGGAGTTGCGAAGTGTGATCCACCGAAAGGTATAACCTAACCCTACCCTTAAGCCTTCCCTAAAGCTCCCTTTCCCACAATCTACCTTCAGCCCTAACCCTAATGTTCAATGCTCAGCAGCTTAACCTTAACTGCAACCACCTAAGCCTCACTCTATTGGGAATGAGGAAACAGGTACCCATTCCTAATAGCAATTTTCTATTTTCAGCCTATTTTGAACAATGATACAGCCGCCATTCAGCTGGCGGCTGTATCATGTACAAATATGGCCAATATGGCCAAATATGACCAGTGACCACATCTCAGTTATAACACAGCCCTACATAGCTAATAATTATTAAACAGTTTAATTTAAGAATAAAACATATTTTAAAACACACTCTGCATACGCTACATTACAATGACTGAATAATAGTGTATTTTATAATTTTTTTTATATAGTCTAAAATTATTTGGAGTTTGATTGTTTTGCTTAAAAACTTGACTTTTAATAATGATTAAAACCTTTCCCTATACACATCCGTTTCATATTTCAAATGGTGCAATTTGTATTCCACATATCCATATATATGTTACTGACCGAACTCTTGATAGGACGTATGCCTTTTTATTTATTTGTGTGTTTGATCTGTACTTAAACTCTGGACCCTATACATTGTTTTTATTCTCTGTTTTTATTTACCAAAATTGGGTCAGATTGCCTAGATCATTAGTCATTTCACTGTGTATGTGGCTTAACCGGGCTTTCATCCTTTTATGAGGTTTTTTTTTTTTGTTATGGCCTTGTGTTCAAAAAATTTTTGTCTGAGAGTTTGAAGAAAAATATTAGGTATGATAATTTGCTGAAATTAGGGACTTTGATGTGTGTTTCAACTGATATTGTCAACTATGATAAATATTGCTGAGTATATACTATTAAAGTATTGTTCTGATCAGCTGATAATATACCTATGGCGCTAGGACTGTGTGTACCTAGAGTGGTGTCTGTGTGGATGTAGGTGGGCTCGATCCCCTTGGGGTAGTCAACTGGCCTGGGCATGACTGAATCAATGTGGGGGATCCTATGCTTCAGGTACACCCCTCTAGGTTTCCTCCAGCCCAGGCTGGTAAATTCTAATGTTACTGGTAATGTTAGTTACTGGTTAATGGCAGTGTTGCTGGGACATTTCTTTTCCTGTGTTTGTTTTAAAGCAGTTTACCCCTGCTTTTCATGCACCTGTTTGCATTAACCTATAAATTGATTTGAGCAACTTCCATTTTGTAAATTCTAATGTTGGTAGATTGAAATTTAGCGGGACCCGCAGTACTTGTCCCCATGATTTTGATGCTTCTGGCACTAGGTTTGTGAAGTGTTAGTATTGGTCACATACTGCAGTGAGATCCCATTACATTTATTTACATCAGACTTGTGCTTAGAGCTGTTACTGTTTTTAAAAAGTGTTGTAGCACTAAGTGATATATAATATTAAACATTCTCTTGAAACCTGTCTGGATCCTGCCTTCCATGCAAACAAGGGAAGGTCAGTTCCTTGCACACACGCATACGTACGATTCCTGACACGACCTTAACATTTTTGAGATCCTCACTAAAAATGGGCATGGCTCAGATATCTGGACACAATGGAGGATGCTTAGAAGTGAACCCCCTTACTGTACACTCTACATACTTACCTCCTCCCAATATTGTGATCTGAAAGCAACCATTTTGTGTGAGGCTGCATTGAATTCATAAATATTTACAACAACTCTAATGAACATGACGTTAGACACATCCATATGATTCTACTTCACTTTACAGGACATTACACTTACCAAACATCATTTGACCATAATACAATTCTATAACACTTTATGTAGATATAAGTTCATAATCATACATTTGTACCATGACCTCCAGGAATAGCAATGAGTTACTGTGATGATATTTTGGCATGTTAAAATGAATATAATACGAGTTTTATATTCTACTTTAATTGACACCCCCATTTTTTAAATCCTACTCAACTATAACAAGTAGATTTCCTACCTCTAGACCCATCTTGAATTTAGCTATAGAACCAACGTCCACTACAGGATTGCCTAATTATTTCTCTTTAATTTCTTAAAACACTAATCTCCACTTTGTTGTTGCCTAATGGTATGCTCTAGGTATCTTATCAATAGTGTTGATTTGGGAGTTTGCCTGTACTATATGAAATCACAATTTTCATTAGACAGCTATCCCTTTTCTTTTTTTGTGTAACTCCTTTATTTCTTCCAAGCAACATGCTATCATCTATATTCAATAAGATAATCTTCTTAGCTTGGAATTGTACTAAAATGTAATTTAAAAAAATCTGTAGCTGCCACAATTTTCTACAGAAAGAGACAACATGATAAATAGGGGTTTTCAAATGATTGAGGTGAACCCAAAGTTTGAACTGATATTATCCACTATTGTATTAAAAGCAGTCTTACCTACAGCTTCATATACAGATGAAAACACAGGCCCTGATCCAGATTTAAGTGCTAAATCCATATGTTAGCCCATAGTTGCCAACTCTCCCTGAATATCAGGGAGACTCCCTGAAGATTGGGTGATCTCCCTGACTCCCTGAAGTGTTTGGTTATCTCCCTGATTCTAATTTCATCCATTGAGGTCTATGGAGATGACCAATTTCATGGAGGCCAAGATGTAATGCAAGAATCTTGACAATTTAATAATCAATAAATACTGACATTTTTATTGTAAAATAGTTTTCCGGCAGTGCTAGATACACCTGTGGGTGGAGCTATTCACAGGACACACCTTTTTGGCGCTACAGGACACACCCCTTTGGTGCAGCACCTTGATAGTGCTCTTATAATCTCCCTGATATTCATTTGCAAAAGTAGGCAACCATGCCATACACCCTGGCTGCTCCATTGTGTAATGTATAGCACTTCCCCTTATGTATCAATCCCAAATGCTACAGAGTGTAAGCTGGCGAGCATGGCCCTCTTACTCACTCAGTTGCTTTGTTACTCAGTCTTGTTTTATAAGAGTTGTTTAGAATTGAGGATCATCGTCAGGGTGGTGCAGTCCAGGACCAACGAATCTCTTCAAATCTTTGCTCATTCAAATAGAAGTCTGGATTCAACAGAGTGTGATTGTGTTTTCTGTTATGCCTTTTATGAGATGTCATACATTGAATTGTCTTTCAGCCTGTGCATTAATGACTGCATCCATTTATATCTCCATATCCACACAGAGAAAAGGGGTTAAATAATACATAAAGTATAATATAAACTATCTGCTTCAGAAACTCACATATAGAAGTGATGGCGAAAACTCATTTCCATGGTTTGCATGTGGGATGAAGCAGCCATTATGTGCGATGTATCATTATAATGTGTGGTGTAATTGAAAATGTGCTTTCCCTGAGGCACCAGTAATATTTAGTGTCTTATTTTCTAACAAGCAAAACCCCCAAATCTCTGAAACGAGATACACTATTCAGAAGAAGTGCAACCAGTCTTGCTATAAAATTAATGGAACGCTGCACCACAAAATCAATTAGACTAGACAGTCCGAGCTGCATAATTACACTCCAACCAGATAGGACACATAATCAACATGTAGGTCAATATATGAGGTATTGTGAATTTGTCTCATAAGATCTGAACGGCGGTATCAGAGCCAACAGCTGTTTCATGAAGAGTTTTTTCTTTTTGTATAGAGTAGGGACTATGTTGAATGTTCCTATTTTGACCAGGTGCCCGTTCCACGTGCAGTTACGATAAGGGATAGGCTGCGAAGCGGGGGAAGATTAGGGTTAGGCTGCAAAGAGGGGAAGGTTAGTGTTAAGCTGTTAGAAGGGGAAGTTTAGTGTCAAGCAGTTAGTAGGGGAAGGCTAGGGTTAGGCTGAAGCGAGGGGAAGAAGGTTAGGCTTAGGCTTCTAGAAGGGGAAGTTTTGGGATCAGGCTGTGGGGAGGGGAAGGTTAGGGTTAGGCTGCGGAGAGGAAAAGGTTAGATTTAGGCTTCTAGAAGGCGAAGTTTTGGGATCAGTTTGTGGGGAGGGGAAGGTTAGGGTTAGGCTGCGGAGAGAAGGTTAGATTTAGGCTTCTAGAAGGGCAAGTTTTGGGATCAGGCTGTAGGAAGGGACGGTTAGGGTTAGGCTGCAGAGAGGGGAAGAAGGTTAGGTTTAGGCTTCTAGAATGGGAAGTTTTGGGATCATGCTGTGGGGAGGGGAAGGTTAGGGTTAGGCTGTGGAGACAAAAAGGTTAGATTTAGGCTTCTAGAAGGGGAAGTTTTGGGATCAGGATGTGGGGGGGAAGGTTAGGGTTAGGCTGCAGCGAGGGGAAGAAGGTTAAGTTTAGGCTACTAGAAGAGAAAGTTTTGGGATCAGTTTGTGGGGAGGGGAAGGTTAGGGTTAGGCTGCAGAGAGGGGATGGTTAGGTTTAGGTTTCTAGAAGGGGAAGTTTTGCAATCATGGCTGTGGGGAGAGGAAAGTTAGAGCTAAGCTACGGGATATGGAGTGTTACGGGATGGATAAGGTTAGGCTACGGTAAGAAGGAGTTAAATTTAGGGAAAAAACTTACCTGTTGGCATGGGTCCCAGGAGTTGCTGTCAAGCAGGAAACTGTTATCAATTGCAGGCAATCGTCGTTACCCAGCGGCAAGATGGTGTGTTGCAAAATAGACCATCGTAGCGGCAAACCACACTTAAAGAAAACCATATGAAACCATCCTCGGTTTTCATACCTGCGTGCATTTGCATTACTCTAAGGGTTGTCGTTCGCTGCTACGATCACCTGGTTTGTGACAGCTCACACCCGACAGTGACACAGCAATGGCGGTAATTTTTGTCAGTTTCCGGCGTCTATCCAATGACTGGAGCATATTTGAAGATTCCAACAGCGACAGGTACATTATCCCTCCCCTAACACTAACTCTCCCTGTCCTATAGCCTAACCCTAACTATCCCCTTCTAACAACCTAACCTTAACCGTCCCTTCTCCACAGACTAACCCTAACCTTCATCTTCTAACAGCCAATTATAACCATGTGAGGGGGTCACAGCCTAACCCTAATCTTTATCTTCAAGCAACCTAACCTTAAATCTCCCTGTCCCACAGCCTACCCCACCCCTAACCCTAACCCACCCCTAACACTAACACTCCCCTAACCCTTACACTCCCCTAACCCTATCCCTAACCCACCCCTAACCTTAACCTACCCCTAAACTTAACCTAACCCATAAAGTAACCCTAACCATCCCCTTCTAACAACCTAACCTTAACCATCCCTTCTCCACAGCCTAATCCTAACCTTCATCTTCTAACAGCCAATTATAACCATCCCCCCTCACAGCCTAACCCTAATCTTTATCTTCAAGCAACCTAACCTTAAATCTACTTGTCCCAATGCCTACCCCTAACCCTAACCCACCCCTAACCCTAACCATCCCCTTCTAACAACCTAACCTTAACCGTCCCTTCTCCACAGCCTAACCCTAACCCACCCCTAACCCTAACCTAACCCTAACCATCCCCTTCTAAAAACCTAACCTTAACCGTCCCTTCTCCACAGCCTAATCCTAACCTTCATCTTCTAACAACCAAATGATAACCATCCCCCCTCACAGCCTAACCCTAACCTTCCCCTTATAACAGGCAAATCATAACTATCCCCCCTCACAGCCTAACCCTAACCTTTATCTTCAAGTAACCTAACCTTAAATCTCCCTGTCCCACAGCCTACCCCAAACCTTCTCCTTAGGAAGATAAACAAGCAGTGAGTGATGTAGAACAAACCTGTACATAGGAGGGAGGGGGGCATGTAACAGATCTAGCGAGGGTGCGATTCGTCGCTTAGAAATTTTATCTTGTGACACATTGCTTTGTGGCTGTGAGGTACCGACTGCCGTCAGTTTTTGTCAGCATTCCCTCAGAAAAGATGGTTCCCGCGACTGCATGATTTTAAAACAGTGGAATGGCAAAAAGTAAGATTTCTTAACCTGTACACTAACCATACCCTTCCTGCAACATAACCCTAGCACTCCCATAACCCTAACACTCCCATAACCCTAACCCATCCCTAAAACTAACACTCCCCTAACCCTAACACTCCCCTAACCCTAACACTCCCCTAACCCTAACACTCCCCTAACCCTAACACTCCCCCAACCCTAACACTCCCATAACCCTAATGCTCCCATAAGCCTAACACTCCCCTAACCCTAACACTCCCCTAACCCTAACCTTAATCTCCCCTAACCCTTAACACTGCCCTAACCCTAACGCTTAACACTCCCCTAACCCTCCCCTAAGCCTAACCTTAACCCTTCCCTAACCTTAACCCTCCCCTAAACCTAACACTCCCCTAACCCTTAACACTACCCTAACCCTCCCCTAAGCCTAACCTTAACCCTTCCCTAACCTTAACCCTCCCCTAAACCTAACACTCCCCTAACCCTTAACACTACCCTAACCCTCCCCTAAGCCTAACCTTAACCCTTCCCTAACCTTAACCCTCCCCTAAACCTAACACTCCCCTAACCCTTAACACTACCCTAACCCTCCCCTAAGCCTAACCTTAACCCTTCCCTAACCTTAACCCTCCCCTAACTCTTAACATTGCCCTAACCCAAACCTTTAACACTCACCTAACCCTCCCCTAACCTTAACCCTCCCCTAACCCTTAACACTACCCTAACCCTCCCCTAAGCCTAACCTTAACCCTTCCCTAACCTTAACCCTCCCCTAACTCTTAACATTGCCCTAACCCAAACCTTTAACACTCACCTAACCCTCCCCTAACCTTAACCCTCCCCTAACCCTTAACACTACCCTAACCTTAACCCTCCCCTAACCCTTAACACTCCCCTAACCCTCCCCTAACCCTTACCTTACCCTAAACATTCACACTCCCCTAACCCTAACCCTTACCCTACCCTAAACATTCACACTCCCCTAACCTTCACCTTCCCCTAACCCTTAACACTCTCCTAACCCTTACCCTACCCTAAACATTAACATTCCCCTAACCTGCACCTTCCCCTAACCCTTAACACTCCCCTATCCCTAACCCTCCCCTAACCCTAACGCTCCCCTAACCCTAACCCACCCCTAACACTAACACTCCCCTAACACTAACCCTAACACTCCTCTAACCCTAACCCACCCCTAACACTAACATTCCCCTAACACTAACCCTAACACTCCCCTATCTCTAACGCTCCCCTAACACTAACCCTAACACTCCCCTATCCCTAACGCTCCCCTAACCCTAACACTCCCCTAACTCCAACACTCCCCTAACACTAACCCTAATGCTCCCTTAACCCTAACCCTTCCCTAACCCACCCCTAACACTAACACTCATCTAATCCTAACCCTCCCCTAACCCTAACAATCCCATAAACCTAACCTTCCCCTAACACTAACCCTCCCCTAATCCTACCCCTTACCTAACTTTAACCATCCTCGTTCCATAGCCTAATCCTAACCTTAACCATCCACCTCTCCATAGCCTCACCCTCCCTTAACCCTAACCAGAGTTGTTCCACAGCCTGACCCTAACCCTCCCATCCCTGGAGCATAACCCTAACCCTTCCGCCCTGCAGCTTCACCTTGTTAAAAAATAGGTCATTCAACATGGTACCCTTTCTAGAGTACACGTTCTCCGCAATAAAAATTACATTTCCGAAATACAAACAGCCAAAAGTACATTTTCAGATGTCTGTGTTTCTAAAATATCCCTAGTTAGAAGGTTTTCCCAATGAATGGGTAAGTATGCCGAAAAATGATTGGCTTTCTGAAACACGATACACCCAACGGAACACCTGCCGCAAGAGGTTAGTGTACAAGGGGCGTCTAAGGGAAGTCTTAGGGTTAGGCTACTGTGAAGGGTTGGGTAAGGGTCAGGCTGCGGGAAGGAGAGGGTTAGGGTTAGGATAATGGAAGGGAAGGGTTAGGGAGAGGTTTAGGATAAGGGTTGGGGTTAGATAAATGCTTGCCACTCGCCGCTGTGGATCTTCCATAGAGGATGTTCGATTGCTTGTCCTCGGCGGGGTAGGAGCAATCGATTTCAGAGCCAGTTTGAAATTGGCTGGTAGACAACAGCAAGAGGCCCGTTCTGACCACCGACTTGCATCCCTTTCCGAAATGTACATTTTCAGTTTTAAATTGCAATCGGGAATGGTGCTGCTGGAATTAAGTTTTTGGCTGCATCATTCTCGAAAACTGGTGCAGCCTACCGGCAACTGCATCCCTGGCTGCAGCAGATGAGGAAGAAGGTACAGTCGTGGAAGGAGAATTGGAAGAATCAGGTACATAGGATAAAGCTGGGAGGATACTGCAGAAGAGTAAAGAAGATAAACAACCAGTAAATGAGGTTCATGATATAGGATGGGTCTTTGCCTAGTTAGAAGTCTAAGTCCACTTCCGTCAAGTACAAGCCTTTCTGAGGCATGTGATCATTGGCTAAAAGTTCATCAACTAGACACACTAGTTAGATGTCCTCCTTGTGGGTCTTATACGCACCGAAGAAGCAGAAGCTTACAATGTAACATACAGGTTACATTGTCCATTCAGTAATATTGTTATTGTAATGTACTTAGTTTATGTTACATAGAAACATAAGGACTGATCCAGAACTACGCCCACCGTAGTAACTACGGCGGGCGTGAGATCGGCTGAAAAGCCGATCTACGCATGCGACGGGCAGATGTTGCCCGTTGTAACTACGGCAACGCCCGATCGTGGATCGGGCGTCCGTAGCACCGGCGTAGTAACGCTGGAGGGGGCGTCCCACAGCGTTACTACACCGAGGTTAGTGCAGGGAGGCGGGGGGAGGAAGGGTAATGAGGCTGGGAGGGCGGCGTTATGGTACTAACGCTGCCGTCCCAGCGTATTTACACACCCTTACGCCAGCTGAAGTTAGGGTAGCCTTCAGCCGGCGTAAGGGAGTGTAAATACGATGGGGCAGGGGGAGTGTCAGGGGGAGTCCCATGATGTAACGCTGAGTGTTAGTACGCTCAGCGCTACATCATAGGTCTGGATCAGGCCCATAGAGAGTGATGGCAGATAAGAGCCACATGGCCCATCCAGTCTGCCCAGTTGTTTATTTAAAACTATACTGGGCCTACAGCTTATTTTACCCTCAATTTAGTTTGAGATTTAGGATATCTTTAGATTTATCCCAACCATGTTTAAACCGGTGGGAGTCCCCTGCATGAGGGCTGTCATTTAGAAGTAGAGACAGTCGAAAGAAAGTTCTTTAGCGTTAGGCTGCGGGGAGGGGAGTCTTAGAGTCAGGCTGCGGGGAAGGGAGGGTTAGGGTCAGGCTGCGGGGAAGGGAGGGTTAGGGTCAGGCTGTGGGAAAGAGAGGGGTAGGGTCAG
>WWET01002528.1:45085-57690 GCA_011038615.1 Limnodynastes dumerilii
GATGCGGGGATTGTTAGAGTCAGGCTGCGGGGAAGGGAGGGTTAGGGTCAGGCTGCAGGGGAGGGAGGGTTAGGGTCAGGCTGTGGGGAAGGGAGGGTTAGGGTCAGGCTGTGGGGAGGGGACTCTTAGAGTCAGGCTGCAAGGAAGGGAGGGTTAGGATCAGGCTGCGGGGAAGGGAGGGTTAGGGTCAGGCTGCTGGGAAGAGGGGGTTAGAGTCAGAGTCAAGGAGAGGGTTAGGATCAGGATTAGGAAAAAAGTTGGGGGTTAAATTTTGTACTTAACTTCTGAGCACTGTGTTCGGTGCTCCGGGAATCGATTACTTTGCCTCTTCAAGGCAAAAGCAATCAATTTCCCAGCCAATTTGGAGATGGCTTGGACAGAACATCTCTTGCGCAATAGGGCCATACTCAACGGGGACCCCACACTCATTTAAACTGTTCTACTGTGTTACCTCTACCCCCTCAGATGGGAGGCTATTCCACTTATCTATCACCCCTTCAGTGACGTTTCAGTTTATATTCATGCCCTCGTGTTCTATTACACCTCCTCCTTTTAGTAATGCCACCCTCCTGTCCCTGATTATATCCCTTGATATATGGGGAAGCTGCTATCATATCCCCTTCTCCTCTCCAAGCTTTACATGTCTACTTCCTCTAGTCTGTCTTTGTATGTTTTGTGACCCAGGCCATGTACCATAATATTGATCAAGTGTTATTGATCAAATGAATAGAGAGCAATAGCCTATAGGCGGTTTTAACTCCCAAACAATCAAAAGCGATTATGGAATTCGTATGCGGCGGCTTCCCGACATGGGTTTTTTTTCCCATCTTCCATCAACATCTTTATTTCAATTAATTGTAGATTTTCTTACCCTCCCAAAAGTCACACTGACAAAACAGTGATCAGGAAATATTATTTTATAGGTGTATATTGATCCACCCAATTGCAAATAACAAGGGATATCTGTCATGATTAGCAGAAGATATCTACTTTCAAAGACCAGATACAAAGCGCGGAGAGCGCATAAAACGTCCATTACTCTTTGCAAAAGGTCAATCCAATACGGGCTGTGTTTGGATTGTGGCCAGTTGATGGGCATTTCATCACCAGTCCAGGTGCCTGCTGTTCTGTCAGCTCTGTAATAGCACTGTCCTCCCTAAGTGTCCTGTATCCACTGACGGATTCCACAGATTAAGAAGAGCTGGTGCCAACACTCCTCTCCAACTCCTAAAGGCTGATATATGAACTCTAATGCTTAACATTTCAAGTCACAATGAGCAGTTACACAAAGTGTGCAATTAATGTAACGTCTCCGTTTCCAGAATCCACGCACAAGACACTGCAAAAACGTTCATGCACTAATTATCCCCCACATTGATTACTGTGATGCTCTTCTTATTGGAGTCCCGCTTATAAAATTACCCCCCTACACTCTATATTGCATGGGTTTCGTTTGGCGCTGCGAACAGCCTTTGTAGATTTACTCTGTGACTCTGTCAGTATTTTAGAATATAGGCCCTATTGCGAAATCCCAACACAGGACCAACCAGATAGGTTAGTGCAGGAAAGGGGATATGTTTTGGAAGGGTGGTCTTAGGGATAGGCTGCAGGAAAGGGATGGATGTGTAAAGGGAAGACTTAGGGTTAGACTGCAGGGAGAGGATGGAGCCTAGAAGGGGAGACCTAGGGTCAGGCTGCAGGGAGGGGAATCTTTGGGTCAGGCTGCAGGGAAGGGGAGTCTTAGGGTCAGGCTGCAGGGTAGGGAGTCTAAGGGTTATGCTGCAGGGAAGGGAGGGTTAGGGTAAAGGAAGGGGAGGGTTAGGGTAAGAATCAGTATAAGGGTTGGAGAAATAGGGAGAGGCGCTTACCTGTCTGTGGCAAGGCAGGAAGTTTGTTAGTAGACCCATATTCTGAAATGTGGTTTCAAAAACGCCCCATTCAAAAAAGGGCCGTTCTCAGCGGTGAACCTCACCCATATTCAATGCAGCAGTTACAATGATTTTTCTTGCAAAAACGCTCTTCTAGAGCTGGTCCACTCTGTCAGCCTCTAAGTTGGTTCTTTGTATTTTACTGAATCAAATATAAAACGATCAATAAGATTGCACCCACATATATATCATCACTCATCTCAAGATATATATAGCTCACAGTCTCAGACCTTCACAAGACATACGGCTCCTCTACACTAACCTAAAGCTCTGATTCCCAGTCACAGGACTTCTCCTGGGCTGCACCCACTCCCTGGTTAAACCTTCCTCGCCCACTAAGACTATCCTCTATCCTCCAAACTTTAAAGCTCTTCCTTAAAACTCGTCTCTTCAGAAAAGCTTACCAAATTCCTCATCCTACTTCTTACCCTCCGTCTACCCTATTTACAACCACTTTCCTATCCAATTTTTCTTTCTATTTCATGATTTACATAAAGTTGCATATTTTTTCTTTCCGTAGTAAAACTACCCTCACTTCTGCTAAGAACATGACTGGATCTACACAACACTGAGCATTTTTACCATACTGCCGGTCTGCTCCACTGTGTGCTCAAACCCCAATCAGTGGTAAACGCAGGATTTTCAAAGGGGTATTTCCAATGTGTGCAACACATGTGGGTATATTAGGGGTCTGGACAAGACACACAACATAAAGTACGTGTGGCAATACATTAGGTGTCTAGTAATGACACATACTATAATATATGGGATATATATTAAGCTTTGGGAATGGTATAGTATATACAGTATATAATATGCCATTCCTAGACCCCTATTATATCCTATTTATATTACAGTATGTGCCATTTCCAGACCCATAATATATCCCCTTATATTATAGTATGTGACAATCCTAGACCTACAATATATAATACAGCTGTTTACAGCTCTGTGGTTGGATTCTTCCAGCTTACTTGTGAAGTCACGTCCCTTTAAAGCCATCATCACAAAGCCACACCCCTTTACAGGCACCCTTGAAACCACACCCCTTTACCAGAACCCATGAAGCCCCTAGACCCCTATTATATCCTATTTATATTACAGTATGTGCCATTTCCAGACCCATAATATATCCCCTTATATTATAGTATATGACAATCCTAGACCTATAATATATCATACAGCTGTTTACAGCTCTGTGGTGGGATTCTTCCAGATTACTTGTGAAGTCACATCCCTTTAAAGCCATCATCACAAAGCCACGCCCCTTTACTGGCACCCATGAAACCACACCCCTTTACCAGCACCCATGAAGCCACACCCCTTTACCAGCACCCATGAAGCCGCACCCTTTTCCGGATTGTCTTTCATGAAACATTCGTTGTGGGGGGGAGGGGTGTTAATGGGCTACCAGAGACCCACCTGGGTGCACCACTGCCAATATCCAAGAAAGTGCAATAAATGAATAAATATATAAATGTTTAGGGAAAAACTCAATGCATTATAAGGGGCCCATAGTAAAATCTAAATCTGCCCCTCTCCATTAAAAATGAGACCCTAATGGTTATTAAATATCAGATGCTCATCAATTACATTTCAGGACCCATCTTGATTACATTCACACTGAATTCTGTGCATGTGCAGCAGATGGCACCACTGTTCTTATCCCAGTCAGGGCCGGATGGAGGCCTATTTTCAGATGGAGGCCTGTGACTAAAGTCCCATTAGCCCCATTGTTAATCTGGTCCTGATCACAGCTGAGGTGCATCACCGACCCCTTTAGAAATAATTTATGGGGCCTGTTGATGCCCAGTTCAAGTGTGGGTCTGAGAACTGCTTTATCGAAAGAGACGTTTTTGAGACCTTATTCCCGAAGATGGCTCTAGTATTAAACTACCTGCCCCACCGTAGACAGGTAAGTGACGCACTCTATTTCCCCTACCCCAACCCTTGTGCTAATTCTTACCCTGTATAACAAGGTGAAAGTAACCACTTATTTGTGTAATTACTCAAAGTTCTGAATTATTAAATTTATTATTACTTATTATTAGTGTTGTTAATTTTGTATTCATTATTTTTATATATTATTATTAGTTAGTTAGTTCATTATTAATTAATTATTAATTAATAATTTATTTTTATCAGAAATGCTATCCCAGTATTTATGTTCACCATTAAATGATGGTGTGTTTTTTTATGGTAAATATAAATATATTAAATATTTTTTTATGTATTCACTTGAAATATTATAACGTTATGGAATTTTCTATGGAAAAAGAGGTGTGGCCTCTGGATGGGGAGGGGCCTTTACCATCTCCTCGTTTATCATTCTGACAGTGGGCAGATATTAAAAAACCTAGTAACAGTAACAACAAAACAATATATTTATATAATACAGATATTTTAAAAAAAACTAGTAACAGTAACAACAAAACAATATATTTATATAATACAGATATAAAAAAAACTAGTAACAGTAACAAAAAAAGAATATATTTATATAATACAGATATTAAAAAACTAGTAACAGTAACAAGAAAACAATATATTTTCATTTATATAATACAGATATTAAAAAACTAGTAACAGTAACAAGAAAACAATATATTTTCATTTATATAATACAGATATTAAAAAACTAGTAACAGTAACAAGAAAACAATATATTTTCATTTATATAATACAGATATTAAAAAACTAGTAACAGTAACAAGAAAACAATATATTTTCATTTATATAATACAGATATTAAAAAACTAGTAACAGTAACAAGAAAACAATATATTTTCATTTATATAATACAGATATTAAAAAACTAGTAACAGTAACAAGAAAACAATATATTTTCATTTATATAATACAGATATTAAAAAACTAGTAACAGTAACAAGAAAACAATATATTTTCATTTATATAATACAGATATTAAAAAACTAGTAACAGTAACAAGAAAACAATATATTTTCATTTATATAATACAGATATTAAAAAACTAGTAACAGTAACAAGAAAACAATATATTTTCATTTATATAATACAGATATTAAAAAACTAGTAACAGTAACAAGAAAACAATATATTTTCATTTATATAATACAGATATTAAAAAACTAGTAACAGTAACAAGAAAACAATATATTTTCATTTATATAATACAGATATTAAAAAACTAGTAACAGTAACAAGAAAACAATATATTTTCATTTATATAATACAGATATTAAAAAACTAGTAACAGTAACAAGAAAACAATATATTTTCATTTATATAATACAGATATTAAAAAACTAGTAACAGTAACAAGAAAACAATATATTTTCATTTATATAATACAGATATTAAAAAACTAGTAACAGTAACAAGAAAACAATATATTTTCATTTATATAATACAGATATTAAAAAACTAGTAACAGTAACAAGAAAACAATATATTTTCATTTATATAATACAGATATTAAAAAACTAGTAACAGTAACAAGAAAACAATATATTTTCATTTATATAATACAGATATTAAAAAACTAGTAACAGTAACAAGAAAACAATATATTTTCATTTATATAATACAGATATTAAAAAACTAGTAACAGTAACAAGAAAACAATATATTTTCATTTATATAATACAGATATTAAAAAACTAGTAACAGTAACAAGAAAACAATATATTTTCATTTATATAATACAGATATTAAAAAACTAGTAACAGTAACAAGAAAACAATATATTTTCATTTATATAATACAGATATTAAAAAACTAGTAACAGTAACAAGAAAACAATATATTTTCATTTATATAATACAGATATTAAAAAACTAGTAACAGTAACAAGAAAACAATATATTTTCATTTATATAATACAGATATTAAAAAACTAGTAACAGTAACAAGAAAACAATATATTTTCATTTATATAATACAGATATTAAAAAACTAGTAACAGTAACAAGAAAACAATATATTTTCATTTATATAATACAGATATTAAAAAACTAGTAACAGTAACAAGAAAACAATATATTTTCATTTATATAATACAGATATTAAAAAACTAGTAACAGTAACAAGAAAACAATATATTTTCATTTATATAATACAGATATTAAAAAACTAGTAACAGTAACAAGAAAACAATATATTTTCATTTATATAATACAGATATTAAAAAACTAGTAACAGTAACAAGAAAACAATATATTTTCATTTATATAATACAGATATTAAAAAACTAGTAACAGTAACAAGAAAACAATATATTTTCATTTATATAATACAGATATTAAAAAACTAGTAACAGTAACAAGAAAACAATATATTTTCATTTATATAATACAGATATTAAAAAACTAGTAACAGTAACAAGAAAACAATATATTTTCATTTATATAATACAGATATTAAAAAACTAGTAACAGTAACAAGAAAACAATATATTTTCATTTATATAATACAGATATTAAAAAACTAGTAACAGTAACAAGAAAACAATATATTTTCATTTATATAATACAGATATTAAAAAACTAGTAACAGTAACAAGAAAACAATATATTTTCATTTATATAATACAGATATTAAAAAACTAGTAACAGTAACAAGAAAACAATATATTTTCATTTATATAATACAGATATTAAAAAACTAGTAACAGTAACAAGAAAACAATATATTTTCATTTATATAATACAGATATTAAAAAACTAGTAACAGTAACAAGAAAACAATATATTTTCATTTATATAATACAGATATTAAAAAACTAGTAACAGTAACAAGAAAACAATATATTTTCATTTATATAATACAGATATTAAAAAACTAGTAACAGTAACAAGAAAACAATATATTTTCATTTATATAATACAGATATTAAAAAACTAGTAACAGTAACAAGAAAACAATATATTTTCATTTATATAATACAGATATTAAAAAACTAGTAACAGTAACAAGAAAACAATATATTTTCATTTATATAATACAGATATTAAAAAACTAGTAACAGTAACAAGAAAACAATATATTTTCATTTATATAATACAGATATTAAAAAACTAGTAACAGTAACAAGAAAACAATATATTTTCATTTATATAATACAGATATTAAAAAACTAGTAACAGTAACAAGAAAACAATATATTTTCATTTATATAATACAGATATTAAAAAACTAGTAACAGTAACAAGAAAACAATATATTTTCATTTATATAATACAGATATTAAAAAACTAGTAACAGTAACAAGAAAACAATATATTTTCATTTATATAATACAGATATTAAAAAACTAGTAACAGTAACAAGAAAACAATATATTTTCATTTATATAATACAGATATTAAAAAACTAGTAACAGTAACAAGAAAACAATATATTTTCATTTATATAATACAGATATTAAAAAACTAGTAACAGTAACAAGAAAACAATATATTTTCATTTATATAATACAGATATTAAAAAACTAGTAACAGTAACAAGAAAACAATATATTTTCATTTATATAATACAGATATTAAAAAACTAGTAACAGTCCCCACTGATACCTCTATACCTTTCTCCCCAATGCTTCCTCTATACCCCCTCTCCCCACTGTTCCCTCTATACCCCTCTCCCCACTGTTCCCTCTATACCCCTCTCCCAACTGTTCCCTCTATGCCCCTCTTCCCACTGTTCCCTCTATAACCCTCTCTTCCGGACAGCCCCAATACCTGAGTGCCTGTCCACAGACCTTCTGCACCCCTGCCAGCACCTATGGTCCAGGATGATGATGATGACGGCTAAGATACCACAACTTATATGAAACCACTGGATAAACGTTTAAGCTTGTGACCAGTAGAGGTGTGGAAATGTATCTCATGCTTTGTATTGCCGACCCAGGAAAATCAGGGGAAGCGTGTTGTCTTAAAAATAAATAGATAACATTTAACTTGATTTATTTAATTTCCTGATAGTTATTTTATTGATGATTATATATTTTGTATATATGCTTTGTCAATTAACATAGAGTCCTACAGTTGCGTCTGGGGAAGAGAGCGCTGATGACCGTTATATGACAGTTCATAAAAGGCAGATCACACACGTTTATGCTTTTAAACTGCCCATTACTTGTACAGGTCATTTTCAAATACAGAATGTCTTCTATTATTGCATCTCAGTCTGAATCGGGCTCACAGTGTGTAAATTGGGAACATTTCCACAGAACTAGGACATTTGAACCGTTGTGAATCCCTGCCGCGATGTTTGACATTGCGAAATAGGGACAGATGAAAGTTGCTTTTTGTTTGTCCCTATTTCGAATGTGATACACCCATTCATTTTCGGCAGAGCCGCCACTGGACCACCAGAGAGGTGAGTAACCCTCTCAAGGGACTTAGGGTTAGACGGGGAGAAGGGGATTTAGGGTTAGGGCTGCAGGGGGGGTAACTTAGGGTTAGGGAGTGGGATTGCTTAACTCTCAGAGCAACATGTTAGGTGCTCCATGGATAGATTGCTATGCCTCATCGAGACATAAGCAATCAATATCCCAGCCAGTTCAGAACTGACTGGGAACTGACATAAAGGGGAACCACACTCATTTGAACCAGGGCCCTAGCCGCTCCATCAGCTTCATTCACAGAACCACGGCCATCTGCTACAGGTAATTCATAGCACGCCACGGCTCTACATAATGAATAGCAGCTATGGCTGACCCCTGCCGCTACTACCCCCGGGCAGGTTCATACACAGAGCTTCGGCACACTGCTAATATAATGTAGAAAGCAACCGCGGCGTTGTGCTTGAAGCTGGTGGCCGTCAGCTTAAGGTGTTTATAATCAGCTGCAGGCAATTGACGCGTTTCAGGGGACGTTTTGCACATGCGCTGAGCAGCGACTGACTGCTAAAAGCAGCCCTGCATTTCCCCACTTCTCTTATCACCTTTCTGTGGTCTAACACGTGGACCTCTAAGGCTGGCGAATTCAGGCAGCATGGATTGCATTTGCATAATCTTTGCCCTGTCCAACAAAGTTATTTGCCCCCATCCATTCTGCCCACCCCGATGGGGTATAAGGCTGTATAATGTGCTGCTTGGGAATGGCAGGAGATGCGTTGACCACCTTTCAAGATGGCCACTGCACGGGTAAGGGAAACAAGAGGTCAACAGGTAATGTCCGCCATCTTAACCCATGTATTCGATCAGCGGCAAATTCTTCTGCCCTAACAGCTTTCATGGTGTATCTGCTATTTTAAGTGCCAAGCGGGCCAGAACCAGTTCTGAGGGCATTCTGCAAGCGAAATGCGTCGTGCAACAACAGGACATATTTTAAGGACGTTTAACCAGTGGTAGTGATCTCCAAGATACGCTGATGTCTGGATAAGGTTGTAAATGCATGTAATTATGCTAGATCATGTCTGGCCTACCTGTGGCTCCCCAGGTATTGTGCTATATAAAAACCTGTTAATAAGTCATTAAAAATAACTGCCAATCTTTTAACGTATATATCCGAAGGGCACAGCCAACTGTGCGCTGATGTGGAACGCCCTTGAGAACACAAGTCGATGGGTCGGCATTAACCCAGGGGTATTGATAGCTACCATACACACAGACACTCCAACATGACCCATTCCATAAGGTACAATATACTCTTCACCTGAGCTTCCAACTGTCACTCACCTGGTGAACTGATATTTAAAAAAACTATCTGTCTCTCCAACAAAGGAGGTTTCCATAGTAACTGACAGTTGGAATCTGAGGAGCAGAGTATTTTGTACCTGATGGAATGGGTCATGTTGGAGGGTATGTGTGCGCGTTTCGGTTCTGAGCATGCGCAGTATAAAATCACGCAGAGAAACGTCACAACGATGTAACACAAGGCTGTATGGCCATGACATTGCCTTATATTGCAATGGGAAGAGGAAACAGCCTCGCTGAGAATCCTGCAGCACTATATAAACTATACTTAACAGGAAGCAATGGCACAGGACCCAGGAGCGGACAGCGACACAGTTGTAGCCACTCAGACAGGATCGGAAGCTCTGAGGAGAGAAGCTTCATGCCTAAGTGACTCTACACACCAGGATAATCTCTCCCCCATTGCAAGAGGGGGTGATCTCTCATGCCTGAATTTCCAGTGAGCTAAGCAACTCCAACAGCACAATTTTTACACACCGCCAGCTCACACTGGGCAGCTAATAGTTCTTCTTAGCAGCAATCAGGGAAAGATGTTTTCTATTGAAAATACACTGGCGTGATAGCGTTCTTTCCAGAATTACAAGAATTTACGGCTCCCTTAAAGTGACCCAGTCATCATACAGCAAGATCACACGTAAGTATTGAGGGGAGAGACCAGGGGCCAGATTTACTAAGCTGCGGGTTCGGAAAATTGGAGATGTTGCCCATAGCAACCAATCATATTTTAGCTGACATTCTCTAGTGCTTGAATCTGATTGGTTGCTATAGACAACAGCTCCACTTTTCCACACTCGCAGCTTAGTAAATATGGCCCCAGAACTGGCCCAGCTTTGCTCTTCAGGGGCCAAATTTACTAAGCTGCGTGAAAGGAAAAAGGGAGATGTTGGGCCGGATCCAGAGCTATGTCCGCTAGCGTATTTACGCTAGCCGGAGACGTATTTTGTAGGTACTGTGCATGTGCGCGGCAGATGTTACGTCATGTAGCGCTGAACGTACATAACAGCCTCGTATCAACAGCGTAACTACGAACGAAGGGGCTTGACAGCCTTGTGACACCCATAATTCCGCTTCGGAGGCGGGGTGAGGCACCGTGCTTAGTAACTTACATAAGTGCAGCCATTACGCCTGACAGGAGTTATGCTTTGAACAGTTAAGGTAGGGTTTGGAAAGTGTAAAATGGCGTAGGAGCGAGGAGAGTGCATAATAAATACGCTATGCGTTGAAATGTAACATAGGTCTGGATCTTGCCCGTTGCCCATAGCAACCAATCAGATTTTAAATGACATTCTCTAGTATGTCATCGGAAAGTGAGAGCTAGAATCTGATTGGTTGCTATGGGCAACATCTCCACTTTCTCAAACCTGCAGCTTATTAATACTGGCCCTAGCTGTTGTGAAACTACAACTCCCAGCATGCTTTGTCAGGTATCAGCTCTGCCTATGCAGTTAAAGCATGCTGGGACTTGTAGTTTCACAACAACTGGAGAGCCACAGGTTGGCCAGGCCTGGGATAGACTAATGGTGGTAAATAATAAGTATGAGCCGTATTCAGTCTTAATAGAGTCACCCAATCTGATTGCGAACGTCAGGTGACTCGCACGGGTGGCCTAAGGCAGGGTTATAGCATAAGTAAGCGCTGCCATAACTGCACGAGAGAGGACGTCACAGGAGCGATCACTCCCCTCCTCCGCGAGGACTGCCAGGTAACACGCAGAGGTCTGAATCCAGCCCGATAATAACAATAATAAGTACTTTTCTGTGCAAAAATGCAAAGTCCCTAAAATATAACAGAGGCCCTGATTCACAGATAATATGCAACTAAGCGGCAAGCGCCCTCCCCTGACACTCCCCTCTCTCTCAGTGCCCTCCCCTGACACTCCCCTCTCTCTCAGTGCCCTCCCCTGACACTCCCCTCTCTCTCAGTGCCCTCCCCTGACAATCACCTCATTCTTAATGCCCTGCTATGACACTCCCCTTGTCCTTAGTGTCCTCTCGTGACACTACCCTTGTCCTTAGTGCCCTCTCCTGACACTCCCCTTGTCCTTAGTGCACTCCGCTCGTTCTTACGGATCTTTATTGACTTCAGCATCCATAGAGCTACCTTCACTCTCCCTGCGGATTTTCCTAAAGTACGTGCGGACTTTGCTAACCCCGCCCCTACTGCCCTATTTACATAAACCCACCAACCCACTTTTCTTAACTTCCTACTTACAAACACTGGCACGCTCCTTCTTATGTATCTCATTAGCCAAGATACGCACATGGCCTGCGTTTATTTACCTACATTATTAAGGGTGAATCAGGTCCATAGTCACAGAGTAATATAACCACAGACATTTAATACCTTATAATGTATAATACATGTGTATAATAAAAATAGGCCGGATTCAGGCTTCTACATTTTCTTCATTATGTGCGTTTTAGGGGATGTTGCTGCCGTTCCGGCAATCGCTATTTTGAAAAATCTAATTTCGATTGCTAGACCCGTACTCTGCGCTCTGCTCTGCTTCCCCGGTGAGTGGTTAGGGTTCGGAATTAGGGTCAAGGGGCTGGATCCAGAATTTCTGATGACTTTTGTACACTATGTATGCGCACGACCAATATTCCCGCATCGGGACACAGACGCACGATGCTGCATTCCTTGGCCCACTCACCATGCGTATGAGGTAAACACGATAGGTATTTACACTGTACAGCAAGGACTTGGCTAAGCACTTACATACAATTCAGTATACCACATGTACAGAGATGTGTGCAGAATACTTAAAGTAGGGCCCTGGCATTCTGCACATAGGAGTGCAGGGAGAGTGCCCTGCACTAGTTGCATGCAGAATTGTTGATGCCCAAATCCATAAGTTATTACATTTATACAGTTTTACATATTGGTGTTTAAATGGTTAAGAATTCAGTGCCCTCTGAGTTCTAGGTACATAACAAGGAAGGTTTATTTTGTTAATCAGGCCAACACCTAGTTCCACACCCCTTTCTCAACTGCTGAAC
>WWET01002528.1:59874-76436 GCA_011038615.1 Limnodynastes dumerilii
CTCCATTCCTCTCCTCACATCACTACTCTGTACTGCTGGAGACCCTGCTCCTTCCACTATATAACTCTCAGTCTGTGTCTTCCTGCTGTCTCCATTCCTCTCCTCCATCACTACTCTGTACTGCTGGAGACCCTGCTCCTTCCACTATATAACTCTCAGTCTGTGTCTTCCTGCTGTCTCCATTCCTCTCCTCACATCACTACTCTGTACTGCTGAGACCCTGCTCCTTCCTCTATATAACTCTCAGTCTGTGTCTTCCTGCTGTCTCCATTCCTCTCCTCACATCACTACTCTGTACTGCTGAGACCCTGCTCCTTCCACTATATAACTCTCAGTCTGTGTCTTCCTGGTGCCTCCATTCCCCTCCTCACATCACTACTCTGTACTGCTGAGACCCTGCTCCTTCCACTATATAACTCTCAGTCTGTGTCTTCCTGGTGCCTCCATTCCCCTCCTCACATCACTACTCTGTACTGCTGAGACCCTGCTCCTTCCACTATATAACTCTCAGTCTGTGTCTTCCTGGTGCCTCCATTCCCCTCCTCACATCACTACTCTGTACTGCTGAGACCCTGCTCCTTCCACTATATAACTCTCAGTCTGTGTCTTCCTGGTGCCTCCATTCTTCTCACATCACTACTCTGTACAGCTGGGACCCTGCTCCTTTCACTATATAACTCTCGTCTGTATTTTTTCGATAGCCTCCATTCCCCTCCTCACATCACTATTCTGTACTGCTGGGACCCTGCTCCTTCCTCTATATAACTCTCAGTCTGTAGTTTTTCTATAGCCTCCATTCTGATCATCTCATAATGACTCTGTTGAGGGCCCTGCTGTAGTCTAGTGAGATATGGATAAAGCATGAATTAAAAAAATAAAGACGCATTACGGTCACTACTAGATCATCATTATCTGTATATTTTGTTTTGTTTTGAGCAATACAATGCTCTGATTGGCTGCAGTTCATTCTGTCTCCAACCACTCCAAACACTGTACATAGAGACAAGAGGAGGAATTAATTCTAATAGGCGCTGCTCAATTGCCTTAAAAAGTGCAAACACTTATATAGACAAAAAATAGAGACCCCATCTGTTATTGTATTAAGAGATTGTTTTCTGGGGTAAAATAGATGTCCACATTTTAAAATGGTGCCTAAATCTACAAAACAATCCCTGAAATGAGTTTTTGTGCGTCTGATTGTATATACGTGAAGCCTTCTGCGCAATTTGGGTCAGTGTGATGTATAAACACTTAAATGGTTTCTCTAATCCATATTAATCTGACTTTAAAGATGAAGCATAATGCTTAATACAGGAACATAAGAGTTGTTAATGCATGTTTGTGCTATAGAATACATTAGAACGTACTACACAGAGATAACCTGCGCTCTCATTGGTTGATTAACCCATTAACTTAATTTCACCCACCCAGATACAAAGTCATATCGTAAAACCCTACAATATCAACCCCTGACATTTTATTTATTTCTTTATTATTTTTATTGGATGACTTAGTAGGTTGTTATGTATTGTTCATTGAAGAATTAGTCCCAGACACAAGACAATTGTAATTAGTTATAACGGGGAAATATGTAATTAAGTAACGCATATTATGCAATGAAACTATACTTAACAGGACACATGATAAGAGTTATTACTGGTCATCTGAGTTTACACTGTCATAAAATTAAGTATCTGCTTTAAACTTCTTAATTATTATTATATTAACAAAGATCTGCCATTGCCTATAGGGGAAGGAGATTATATAATTTAATCACCAGAAAATGCCTGTTGTTCTAAATACCTCACACGTCACATGATTAGGCCACCCGGCTATGTGCCCAGTTTGTATCATTATGTCAAACAATAATATCTCCATCTACTATGACTATGTCACACAGTAATGGCTTCAGGTCACATGATTATGTCACACAGTAATGTCCCCAGATCACATGGTTATGTTACACATTAATGTCCTCGGATCACATGATTATGTCACACAGTAATGTCCCCAGGTCATATGAATATAACACACAGTAATATCCCCAGGTCATATGAATATAACACACAGTAATGTCTCCAGATTACATGATTATGTCACACAGTAATGTCCCCAGGTCATATGAATATAACACAGTAATATCCCCAGGTCATATGAATATAACACACAGTAATGGCTTCAGGTCACATGATTATGTCACACAGTAATGTCCCCAGATCACATGGTTATGTTACACAGTAATATCCTCGGATCACATTATTATGTCACACAGTAATGACCACAGATCACATGATTATGTCACACAGTAATATCCCCAGGTCATATTAATATATCAAACAGTAATGACCACAGAGCACATGATTATGTCACACAGTAATATCCCCAGTGAATTTCTGTCTCCATTATGGCTGCTGCCATAGACCTCAATGCAGGGAAATAAGGACACAATTTTTACATTCTGTCATCATACCACAATGACTTCTGGAACTGAATCAACATCAGGGAGATTGCCAAAATCTTCAGGGTATCAGGGAGATCACTCACTCTTCAGGGAGTCAGGTAGATCATCCGCTCTTCAGGGAGTCAGGAGATCACTCACTCTTCAAGGAGTCAGGTGATCACTCACTCTTCAAGGAGTCAAGGAGATCACACACTCTTCATGGAGCCAGGAGATCACTCAGTCTTAATGGAGTCAATCACTCACTCTTCAAGGAGTCAGGAGATCACTCACTCTTCAAGGAGTCAAGGAGATCCCACACTCTTCATGGAGCCAGGAGATCACTCAGTCTTACTGGAGTCAATCACTCACTCTTCATGGAGTCAGGAGATCACCCGCTCTTCAGGAAGATCATCCGCTCCTCAGGGAGTCAGGGAGATCACCCACTCTTCAGGGAGTCATAGAGATCACCCACTCTTCAGGGAGCCTGGGAAATCACCCACTCTTCAGGGAGTCAGGAGATCACTCACTCTTCATGGAGTCAGGAGATCACGCACTCTTCATGGAGTCAGGAGATCACTCACTTTTCATGGAGTCAGGGAGATCACCCACTTTTCATGGAGTCAGGAGATCACTCACTGTTCATGGAGTCAGGAGATCACTCACTCTTCATGGAGTCAGGAGATCGCTCACTCTTCATGGAGTCAGGAGATCACTCACTCTTCATGGAGTCAGGAGATCACTCACTCTTTAGGAAGTCTCCCTGTTATTCAGGGAGAGTTGGCCTGAGTTCTTTCAGTGCCATAGGGCCTGATCCAGACCTACGCTCGGGTGCATTTTTACGATGGTCGTAAGCATAAAAACGGCCATTTGTACTTACGGGACAGATGTTATGCTCAGAAATTCTGAGCGTATGGGCCTTTAGCGTAACAGCTTTGTATCAACGCTTGAAGGGGGTGTGCCTGCCATATGAAACCCGTAATTACGATCCGAGGGCGGGGTGAGGCATTTAAATCGTACAGTATGGGTGTGCTAAGCGTCGTACCTATGCAGTGAGCTTACAGACGCCCGCGGTTACAATCTGAAAAGTTACGGTAGGGTTTGCTGGGCGTAAGAACGCAAAACTAAGTAAGACCAAGGGGAGTGCATCGTAGGTTCGCCCACGTAATTACGCTAAGCACATGAGCATTTCATGAGCGTAAGTCTGGATCAGGCCCATAGAGAGCCCCTCTGCAGTAACCAGCTTGCTCTCTGAAGCATTTGGAGGTTCATTACTTTGCCCTGTACAATAACTCTGAACTAACGACCAAACCCTCTAATTTGTGACCCAATACAACTCCTGCATCCTTCCCATTAATCATAGAGTGTTTATTAATGTCCTGTCAATAGTTAACTATATCAGATCCCCTCCCAGTTAGCTCAGTTGCAAACAGCGATGATTAAGTAGCAGATTAAACACCCACATTAATATTTAAAGGGCTGTTTTTTGAAACTTTTCCTGTCCTTTTACACTAATAGCCCCATTAGAACTTGTTTACAAGCCAGCCAGGAGAGTAACGGCCTGCACTTAGAGAAGGGAGAGAGCCTCCCCGAGAGAGGTTCCTCGAACATGCCAGGATGGCATCTGATCGATAGCGTTTCTAAAGTAAGACTGTCTGCGTTACACCAATGGAAGCAGACACAAGCAGCTGGCAACCTACCAACTTGTTAATTAACAATGAAGAGAACTCTGGCTCTCTGGCATGTATGGTGCAATACTGAGGATAATTCACAATATCACTTCCTATTACCTTGTAAAAGGCTAAAAGCAAACCAGATTATGACATTGTTTAACAAAATATTGATCCTGGCATTCGGATGGAGCTTGAACAGCTGCCAGAAATATGTTTATCCTTTACTCACATTATGTTACACACAGTGGTTTGTGTTTTACATGCACCTCGCATCAGGGAATTGCTAGTGTACTGGCTGTGGTGCAGCAAGAAGCCACCACATAAGAGCCCTGGAGGAATCTGGGGTCTGTCTTGGATCCTAAATGGGTCTGAAGGCCATAGCATGAAAATCACGTCTTGAATGTGCTAGATGATGGCTATGCTCTGACTAACTGCTGATTGGTTACTGGGGCAACGTATGCAATGGGAATCCCTGTGTGAAGGGGGGGGGGGCTAGGATTTAACTTAGTCTACCCCTCTCTTAGTGTAGGCAGCCATATTGATGGTTGGACTGATATAGTGGAAAGTGTCCTTTGATCGACATTCATAGCTCAACAACATTATCCTGACAGTGTATGAATGCCAATACATATAAATTCGACAGGGTTATTTTCCTGACAACACTAAGGTAGATAGTATTATTATATCCACCTTAGTGTTTCTAATACTTAAAAGTCCTACACTAACACTAATCATTTCCACAGTTTAACCCTAACCCTGACTACAGTCTAACCTTAGCCTAACCCTAACTCTAACCGCAGCCTAACTCTAGCCTTAACCTAACCCTAGCTGAAGCCTAATCTTAACCATTAACTTAACCCTTACCACAGCCTAACCCTAACCAAAACCTAACCCTAAACTTAACCCTTACCACAGCCTAACCCTATCCTAACCTAACCCTAAACTGAACCCTAACCACAGCCTAACCCTAACCAAAACCTAACCCTAACTTTAACCCTTAACTTAAACCTTACCATAGCTTAACCCTATCTAACCTAACCTTAACCCTAAACTGAACCCTAACCTTAACCCTATACTAAACCCTAACCACAGCCTAACCCTAACCCTAGCCCTAACCCTAAGATCATCAAGTCCAGAACTGTAGAGTGTAGAGTCTGGAAGTGTCGAGCAGGTGTAACAGTGGAGTGCCGAATTGTTGAGCGGCCATCACTGTCAAGTAGATGTCCTTCGCCAGTAAGTGTAAGACCCTCACCCGTATCTAGAGTCTCACTTAGCTGTTACTAGTATAGTTGCCAACTGTCTTTGTTTTCCAAGGACAGTCCTGGAAATATTACCCATTGGAAATGTCCCTAAACTTACAAAAAACCCTTTACACTTCACATGGCCCCCGCACATTATACCCCCGAGAAGGGGCTTAACTCTGATCTCCCTTGTGTGTACAGGAATTAGCATTGCACAGCGATTCACCATAGGAACTGTGCTACTGCTGTGTACGTAGCCCACGGAAGTCTATATAGCGTGGCCCGGTGCTCACAGAATTCTGAAAGGTCTGCATATGATCCATTGTGAGGTAGAATGATCACATGACTGAACTATGTTGGGGGTCGAGGGATTGGAGAAAACCTCAGTAGACACCACAGATCTTAGCGACAAAGCGACACCAATACCTCAAACACGATTGTTCCCGTTTGCAGCCTATAGCTGGAGACTATTTCTGTAAAATAACCATGTCTGGCTTTGTTTAATTTATACACACTTCAATAAACTCTTATCGTTCTTTGTAGAACACAACAAATTTCTCAAGTGCGAGTTACAGCCGCCAGTCCCCGGATGGGATTTAAATGAGAGTTTTTACATAAAAAGGAAGCGTAAAGTAATTAGGTTTAGAGCTCGGGGAATTAACCCTATCGTTACCACAGCTTGAAGATGACAATTACGTTGTACTACGCTTCATCATCCCCCATTAGCTACCAAGGGCTATGGCTCATCATTGTTATAACGATTTTTCAAAATCTCTCTGGAGTAGCATCAAGTATGGCTGTCAGACACACAGACTCCAAGCTCTTAGGATGTCATGTCAATGCATGTATATTAGGGAGGGGAAAGGTACTACTTAGTTCCCAATAAACTCCAAATATAGCCTTAGGGCCTTATCCAGACCTACGCTCATGAAACACTGTTGTGTGTAGCGTATATACGCCAGCAAACCTACGATGCACTCCCCTAGGCACTCCCCATGTTCGTACTTAGTTTTGGCGTCTTACACCCAGTAAATCCTACCCTAACTTTTCTGAGCATAAACGCGGATGTCCGTAAGCTCCTTGCTTAATTAAGAAGCCTAGCATGCCCATACTGTACGATTTAAATGCCTCGCCCCACCCTCGGTACGTATTTAAGGATTTTCATATGGCAGGCACGCCCCCTCGAGCGTTGTTACAAGGCTGGTACGATCAAGGCCCATACGCTCAGAATTTCGTTGCCTAATATCTGCCCCGCACATGTGTAGTAAGTACAAATGGCCGTTTTTACACTCACGAACAACGTAAAAACGCACCCGAGCGTGGGTCTGGATCAGGCCCATAGTTATCAAATGACTCAGCTTGCTAGAGTTTAAAAAGAATTTGGGTGCAATATGGAATATGGGTGTCCATTTACTTTCATTAGCGGTGGTCTGTGGGACTTTCAGCAGAGCTGTTTGGACACGCTGCATGCACATTGGCTAACTTAATCCTGGTCAAGAGGTTTCCATGGCGATCATTGCATTGCAAATGGCGATGCCTTCCTTTTCAGGCGAACACGGTCTTTATCGCATCGCCATTTTGTAAATGGAACCCAATGGAATTAGCCAGTATGGTTTATTTAGCTGTAGATTTGAACCTTTTGGAGCAATTACTCCTCGATCTGTATCATTCCCCCTATTATCAGGTATAATCATTAAGGAGAAATAAAAAGCTTTGGGCCAGATTCAGAATTCCCTTTTTTTTAAAAGTATGCAATTATACGCACGCACGTAGCAAGGCCACACCCACCAACACCCATGACACTCCCCACTCACCGCCATGCAGTCGGAGACACACGCCTCCATAGACCACCTCTAACTTTACGTGTGTACTTACATGCGTATATGTATGCTGTACGTGCGATTCTATGTAGTCACAACCTCAAAGACCTCCCCTAACCTCTTTCACGTAACTTTTCAGGTACGTATTTCAACCCCGCCCATCCATACGTATATGTCCACAAGTGCGATTCACATGTCCGTGGTTAGATTTTGCGTCTCTGGTCTGGTGTGGTTTATTTATGGACTGGCCCTGAGTCCGGTGAATGACACCAACAGGTTGAAGCACATTATATTGACCTTAGAGTTTGCTGTATGCAGGGGGGATTTCTGAGTATCCAGAAACCCAACCTGATCAGTGCCCCGTTCTCTGCAATATGAGCCTCAAAGTCCTTGCAAGGACAGCAAGGCTATAGCTTCAGGGCCCCAAAAATTTAGGTCCACCACTGGCAATGTGAAGGAAGATGCTGGCAGCCAAGACTACACAGCTATATGAGACCATTGGAGGAATGTTTAACCTTAACATTGAACTAACGTAGCCCACTTCCCGCAACTGAGCCCAGTCCAATATTCATTTCATAAGTCAGGAGAATGCACAGTTGGAGCCATACCAGCTGCACCAGCTACAGGGCATGTCAATATCCAGGAAGATACTAATGGCCAAGACCCCTCAGCTAAATGGGACCATTGAAATCCCTTTTATAAAGGTTTGGAAATGTTGGTTATGCTTTGTGCTGTAGCCGAGGTAAAGCAAGGGAAGCAAGTTGCATTTGAAATAAAAAATTTAGATTAATTAGAATTTTATTATTGATTGCTTTTACACACACATAACTTAATTCTACTTATGCAAAATACCACAACTGTATCAGCGTGAGTCCCTGCACCGATGGCTGTTATTGCGAAGTAGAGACAGACAAAAGTTGGTTTTCTGCTGTCTTTATTTAAAATGAATGGTTGAGTGTGCGATTGGCATACTTATCCATTCCTTTTCGGAGTACAGGACCACCGGAGAAGTGAGTTACCCTCTATGGGGAATTTTAAACTTAGGGTTAGGTTCTGGAGAAGGGAGGGTTAGGGTTAGGACCATGGAAGGGAGAATTAGGGTCAGGTTGTGGGGAAGGGAGACTTAGGGTCTCTCTGTGGGGAAGGGAGACTTAGGGTTAGGCTGAGGGAAAGGGGGGGTTAGGGTCAGGCTGCAGGGAAGGGAGGGTTTGGGTTAGGACCATAGAAGGGGAGGGTTAGGGTCAGGCTGCAGGGAGAAAGATCTTAGGGTTAGGCTATAGAGAAGGGAGGGTTAGGGTCAGGCTGCAGGGAAGGGGGGGTTAGGGTCAGGCTGCAGGGAAGGGGAGGTTAGGGTCAGGCTGCAGGGAAGAGGGGGTTAGGGTCAGGCTGCGGGGAAGGGAGGGTTAGAGTCAGGCTGCGGGAAAGGGAGGGTTAGGGTAATAGAAGAGGGGGTTAGTGCTCTTTCGGAGCACTGTGTTCAGTGCTCCAGGGATCAATTGCTATGCTAGTTTGGAATTAGCAGGGAGACCCATACCCCAATTGTATCTGGAAACAAGGTTGACTTATGTTTATACTTCATCTCTCTTAAAAGACCCATTATTCATGTAGGGCCGGATCTTGAGTTTTAGCTCAGCACAAGCACAGACCTACTGTTGAATATGTTTGCGCCCTCTCCAGAGATCCAACAGTAGCAACTCCGGATAGGTTAGGAGCAGCTTTTGAAACATATAAATGGATGTGTATAGGCAGATAGACCGAGAAAAAAAAGGGGGAAGAGAGCGAAAAGGCCGCTGAGATACCCATGTGCAAAATGTAGAATAATGTCATTTTCAGATCACAGTCCCGGCAATAACCAGGGTTTTTCAACCTGGGTTATTGCCAGATGATTTGCCAGGTTTTTTACAAAGACCCCTGTTATGTCCAGCAGGGTAGACACGGGAAATTCTGGGTCCTGGGTCTGCCCTGACATTGTGAAGGGTCTGTGCGCGGCTCCCGTGGAGGGACTTGTTTATTGTTCCATAGCAACAGTAACAAATCCCTCCAATTGGGTGTATTAGGTGAGACCCGGATTAAAAAACAGTGGTGTTAAAGAACCTACAAAGTTTCTCCTAAAGGTAGTCTTTAGTGGTGACTTTCTTGATGGCAATTGAAAACAAAGATGGGATTCTCTATTCAAAACAGAGACCTTGTCATAGCCGCCAGCTGAATGGCTCATTTCTTAATTGTGAATTAGGGCCATAAGGAATGGAGACTGGGCACATATATTGGGCAGAAAAGGAAGCTGGACACATATAAGGGGCAGATATGAAGGCTGGACACATATAAAGGGCAGATATGGAGTCTGGACACATATAAAGGGCAGAAATGGAGGAATGACATATATAAGAGGTAGATATGGAGGTAGGACACATATAAGAGGCAGATATAAAGGCTGGACACATGTAATGGGCAGATATGGAGGCTGGACACATATAATGGGCAGAAATGGAGGAAGGACAAATATAACAGGTAGATATGAAGATAGGACACATATAAGAGGCAGATATAAAGGCTTGACACATTGAAGGGGCAGATGTAGAGGCTGGACACATATAAAGGAAAGATATGGAGGCTGGACACACATAAAGGGCAGTACCAGAGACTGGACACATATACAAGGGGATGGAAATGAATGGCCGAATGCATGCATATTTTTTTTATTTTTTAGTGGGAGGGGGCACGCCAAAGGCATTTCTCCGTCCCGGTGCTCCGCTAGGTTCTGCCTCCATCTCACCATTAAACCAGGATATTAGGAGGAAGCGCAGGGAACCCGGGCTGCCCACATTAGCAGTTAAAGGTATAAGTGTGGCTTGATCAGCCCCAGAAGGCGTTCTCGTGGATCAAACCCATTCTATATTTCTCACTGCAGAGAACGTATCAATGTGCATATTCCGCTGAAGGTCTTGATGGATACCAGTCTTTTTTTAGCTAATTATAAGCATCCATCACAGTGGCAGTACAACTGTACATGTCACACAAGCCAAACCAACATTTTCTATTTCCTAGATTCTACGTCCCCCTTTGTGATATTACAGGTGTTATTTCTGAAAGTATATAGGATTATATGACATGATGTAATTATCTATTTGCAGCAGTTCACTAAAATGTTGACTTCTCTGTAATTCTGTATTCTGGTATCACAGAGAAGAAAAAAATCTATAAAATGAAAAGCCAAAACCAACAGCAATCATGTCCAGGGAATATAAAACATTTCTTATTGGCATTTTTCTATACTACGCGTTCTTCACAAAGGAATTGTATACACACAAAATGGAAGATGCTCAGATCAATTTATAGGTTAATGCAAACAGGTGCATGAACGGCCGGGGGGTAATCTGCTAGCAACAGAAACAAACAATGGAATTCTATGTATGTTTCTATGTATACTGGACACTGCAAACCATCCAACATTGTTTTATAGAATATCAGTACAGGGGGCGTGTCCGTGAAAGGGGTGTGGTTTGTCTCATGCAGAAGACGTTCTTCATCTGTTCTCATTTGCATGTATGATAAAGTGTAAAATCTCATTTTATTCCACAAATCAAATAAAAATGCAAAACATGCTCACAAACCTTAAAAATGTGGGTACAAATATGAGCCTAAAGGTACTTTCTCCATGGCTGTGGGTCGCCGCTAAGAACGGCCCTTCTTCGAAAGGGCCGTTTTCGAAACCCCATTTCCAAAGATAGAGCTTGTCAGACACTTGCTGCCCTGCCGCAGACAGTAAAACGATTGTCCCTATTTCACCAACCCTAACTCTTATGCTAATTCTCACCTTAACCCTCCCCTTCCATTACCCTAACCATAACCCTTCCCTGCAGCCTAACCCTAAGACTCCCTTCCCCACAGCCTAACCCTAAGACTCCCTTCCCCACAGCCTGACCCTAAGAATCCCCTCCCCGCAGCCTGACACTAAGACTCCCTTCCCTTCCACCTAACCCTACGATTCCACATACACTTCCCCCCGGTCTGGTGCAGCAGGTGTAACACCCAGCCAGTTCCGTGCTGGCTTGGAAATTGATTACTTGTTCCTAGAAGAGGCAAAGCAATCGATCCTTGGAGCACGAACACAGTGCTCTGAATGGTAAGTATGAAATATAACCCCAACCCTTTCCCTAATCCTTACCCTAACCCTCCCCTTCTATTACTCTAACCCTAACTCTCCTTTCCCTGCAGCCTGACCCTAACCCTCCCTTCCCCACAGGTCTGACCCTAAGACTCCCCTCCCCGCAGCCTGATCCTAAGACTCCCTTTCCCGCAGCCTGACCCTAAGACTCCCTTCCCCCGCAGCCTGACCCTAAGACTCCCCTCCCTGCAGCCTGACCCTAAGACTCCCCTCCCTGCAGCCACTTTCTCCATAACCATTTGATTTCCGGATAATCTTGGTGACTTTAGTGAGGACAAGGGGAGAAGTTTCTTCCAGATATTGGACAGTATTCACACCTAAGAAGCTGATGCTGAACGCTGCTCCTGATTTTCGGTAAGGGAACACATGTAGGGACATGTTCAGAGAACCGTTTCCTTAAAGGAACGCAATTATACGCACAGCCGGTACAGGCCAAACCAACTCACACCCATGACACTCCGCTCTCTCGGCCGTGATGTCAGTGACTTCCTCATCCATAGACCACTAGTAACTTTCCAGGAGCAGTTGCGTGCGTATGTGTCCTCCGTACGTGCGGTTCATGTTAGTCACGTCCACATATCTTCATTTAAATGCCTTCCCCCACCCACTTTTATTTTAATTTTCACTTGCGTAATTTTGCGTTGCATATCCAGACGTATGTCCCCAAATGCGATTCACAAATTTGTCCGTGAGCCACGCATATAATCTACGTATACTATGTCAAAAAAAGTTACTACACATGCGCAGTTTAAACATAGCTAAAAATACGCACGCAACTCGCCGTGAAAACGGTTCTCTGAATACAGCCTGTAACGTAACATTACTGCAGTTTTAGAACTCTTATTAATATATTCATTGCATGATTCAAACATTCCCAGCAACACTAATTGTGCTCATTCCTCACATCCAGCGAGTGCAGCCACTTCTCCTGCACCTAAATCATTATCATTTGTACTGTAGCTTTTTTTTTTTTAGTTTTTTTTGTTTTCAACTTAATATACATAAAATGTATTGTCCTTACATTAACCTTATATTACTAACTATTCTGGTGTTTACTAAAATAATACTAACCAGGTTCTACACAATGCACAATTACACAACTGTCTCAGACCCTCCAACATGATCCATTCCATTAGGTACAATATACTCCGTTCCTGAGCTTCCCACTGTCACTCACCTGGTGAAATGACTTAACTGATATTTAAAAAATATTTGTCTCTTCAACAAAGGTGGTTACCATAGCAACTGACAGTTGGAAAATGTATTTTCCCAAAAACTGATAAAAAGGCCACAAAGTGTTAATTCATAAAAAAGAGGTGTGGCTTCATGGGTGCTGGGAAAAGGGGCGTGGCTTCACGACCATGTGGGGCAGAATGACATAGAGAAGGATGGTAATAGCTTTTGCTCTAATAGGGAGGTAGCTGGGGATGGTGAATGAGTCACAACAAATTCAACATTGCTTATGCCCTGATACAAGCTCTGGTTTATTGTGTAATGTATTCTTTTAATGCTATTACCAGTAGAAGTGTACCTTCAAATTAAAATTTTTATGTGTGAAAAAAAGTCACTTATAAAACCCCTAAAAAATATATGAAAAACAGGACTTGTTATAGCCAAAAACCAATGCAATTCCTTAAGGTAGAATTTATATTATTTTCAAATCTACATTATAAAAGTCCTGCTTTTACAGAGAATGTTAATGGAACGTCTTAGATGTCTTGGCAGTCGGTACATCCGTATTATCAGTACAGATGAGCGCCAACCCCTGTGTTTTGGTTTTGGTTCTAAAAACCTTCTTCATGTTTTGATTTTGGTTTGGTAAAAAAAAAAAAATGTTTTGGTTTTGGATCTGTATTTTATTTTAAATTGCAAAAAAAAAAATGCTAAAATCAAGTCATTTTTATGTATTTTTGCTCCTAAAGCATTATTCATATAAACAATATTAATTTCCAGTCATTCCTAGTCAGATCGGACCACCTCACAGCTCACAAGATTGAGGTTGATTGGTACATGCTGCCACATATTCTCTAGTATTCCACTTCTCAACTGTGTGAACGGGACTTGCTGCAGGGAGAGGAATATAGAAGCTGCTATTAACCAGTATATTCCTAGTCCTTTATAGCAGACTAAGGGCCAGATTTACTAAGCTGCGGGTTTGGAAAGGTGGAGATGTAACCAATCAGAATTTAGATGACATTCTCTAGTATGTAAAAGAATGTGAGAACTAGAATATGATTGGTTGCTATAGGCAACATCTCCCCCTTTCCAAACCCGCAGCTTAGTAAATCTGGCCCTAAGGGTTAAAAGCTCTTGGCACTTGTATGAGTGGCAGAATAGTGTCTGCTTAAATAAATTATGAGTGCAACTTTATCAACATTGCTGGTCCAGTGTGCGAAGGTACTATAGTTACCCCCATTGTATCTCCACACACTGTTCCACCTAGAGCTATTAACACAGGAAAGTGGAAGTTAAACATATTTGAATTTATTTGCCCTTTTATCTTTCTCTCTCACATACTTTTTACACATTTCCATGCCACCCTGGAGTCTGGTGCCCTAGGCTGCAGCCTTGTCACCCTATTGGCTGATCACCCCTGCCTGTGTGCATGACTATGGGAACCTCTGTCTGTGTGTGACACTGATGGATGCATGGACCCCTCACACTGTCACTTCCTGTAAAACGTTTGGGGAAACTTGCTCCCTTGTTATGGTAACTGCCCTGTGGTGGAATTTCTCTTCTATGTCTGTCTGGCCCAGTGCACCTCAACCTTTTCTTACCCTCGGCACAGTAAAGCCCTTCCAAGAATTTTGCGGCACACCAAAAGCAAAAATATATATGGAAAAAAAGCAGGAATTACAAATTGCATCGACAGAAATTACATTTAATTGTTATTTTTTATTTGATAAATTTAATATTGCAAAAAAATTCATACATTTTCTAAGAAACTAATACTAACTTTGTTAGCTTATAACTAATACATATGGCTCCCTAATTCTGTGTCCATTTATTCTAATTGCCCCCTCCTTCTGTGTCCATCCAGCCTCAATGCCCCCTCTTTATTAGTGTCCAGTCAGCCTTATTGTCCCTTCCTTCAGTGTCCAGCCAGCCTTATTGCCCATTATTTGTGTCCAACCGATCTTACTGCCCCCTCTTTTTGTGTACAGCCAGCCTTATTGCCCCCTTTTAGTATTATTAAACCCTCCTTCTGTATCCAGCTAGCATTATTGCCCCCTCTTTATGTGTCCATTTTGCCTTATTACCCCCTTATTGTGTGTACCCACTCAGCCTTTGTTCCACCTCCATGTCCAGCTATCAAATCCCCATTCCAAGTCCTCAGTACACTTACCTTTGCTTTTCTCCCTCCATTTCTCTCCCCCGCGGCGTGCTCTCTGTAGAATTATGACACTGACGTGACATTAGGTCACGCTGGCGTCATTTGGTAAAGCCGCGGCTGTGCATAGCACAGCCAGCTCTTGTGCCGCTGTTCTAATTGCACAACCCCTTGCAATTAGGGGTGGAACCTGCAGGCACCGGGTCCCACCGGGGATTTCTCCGGCTCCTCGGTGGGCCAATCCAAAGTGTGCAGTGACGGATTCCCCCCTGGATCTGCTACTGCCTGCGGCACACCAGTTGTGGAGCACTGGTCTAGCCAACATGCCAGTGAAGCCACGCCCCTTTTCACAGCACTTTCGAAGCCAAAATTTTTATGGAATAATAATTTTGGGGGTGTTTCTCGGATACCAGAATCTTTCTTACCTTGTGTGTAGCTCCAGCAATGGCATGTGAGGACTGCATACCCTCCAACCGTACCTATTTAGCAGGTACAGTACCTTTTTTTAATGGTCTGTACTGGCTAAAAGGGCTCCAGTACCAGATTCTGACCCAGCAGTTCCCTCCCCCTATACTCACCTTCCAGTCCTATAGCATCTGATCACTATAGCAGAGCTGCGGGGACAGACTCCTACAGCTCTGATACAGTGACAAGACCCTCTCCTGTGACACTATAGTGACGGGGCCCTCTCCTGTGACACTATAGTGACGGGGCCCTCTCCTGTGATACTATAGTGACAGGACCCTCTCCTGTGATACTATAGTGACAGGACCCTCTCCTGTGACACTATAGTGACAGGACCCTCTCCTGTGATACTATAGTGACAGGACCCTCTCCTGTGACACTATAGTGACAGGTCCTCTCCTGTTATAGTGACAGGACCCTCTCCTGTGACACTATAGTGACAGGACCCTCTCCTGTGATACTATAGTGACAGGACCTTCTCCTCTCCTGCTATAGTGACAGGACCCTCTCCTGTGATACTATAGTGACAGGACCCTCTCCTGTGATACTATAGTGACAGGACCCTCTCCTGTGATACTATAGTGACAGGACCCTCTCCTGTGATACTATAGTGACAGGACCCTCTCCTGTGATACTATAGTGACAGGACCCTCTCCTGTGATACTATAGTGACAGGACCCTCTCCTGTGATACTATAGTGACAGGACCCTCTCCTGTGATACTATAGTGACAGGACCCTCTCCTGTGATACTATAGTGACAGGACCCTCTCCTGTGATACTATAGTGACAGGACCCTCTCCTGTGATACTATAGTGACAGGACCCTCTCCTGTGATACTATAGTGACAGGACCCTCTCCTGTGATACTATAGTGACAGGACCCTCTCCTGTGATACTATAGTGACAGGACCCTCTCCTGTGATACTATAGTGACAGGACCCTCTCCTGTGATACTATAGTGACAGGACCCTCTCCTGTGATACTATAGTGACAGGACCCTCTCCTGTGATACTATAGTGACAGGACCCTCTCCTGTGATACTATAGTGACAGGACCCTCTCCTGTGATACTATAGTGACAGGACCCTCTCCTGTGATACTATAGTGACAGGACCCTCTCCTGTGATACTATAGTGACAGGACCCTCTCCTGTGATACTATAGTGACAGGACCCTCTCCTGTGATACTATAGTGACAGGACCCTCTCCTGTGATACTATAGTGACAGGACCCTCTCCTGTGATACTATAGTGACAGGACCCTCTCCTGTGATACTATAGTGACAGGACCCTCTCCTGTGATACTATAGTGACAGGACCCTCTCCTGTGATACTATAGTGACAGGACCCTCTCCTGTGATACTATAGTGACAGGACCCTCTCCTGTGATACTATAGTGACAGGACCCTCTCCTGTGACACTATAGTGACAGG
>WWET01002528.1:88370-100720 GCA_011038615.1 Limnodynastes dumerilii
ATACACATATACTATAAATTAGCAAATAAAAAAACAGAAATTGTATATTTATATATTTACTGTTTTACTTTTTATTTAATTGCTAAAGTACAGTACTTGCCAAGTCTTGCAGAACAGAGTTTTCCAGTCGATCTCTATTCTCATTGACAGCGAATTATTAAGAGGTCAAATAAATGTTCCCATCAGGACACACATGTCGCACGATGTAATGGTACAGTGTATGTGTGTGTGATGATGTATTTTACAGTATATCTTATGGTTCCATTGTCAGAGTCTGGTTTTTACCGGTATTAACCCTTTCTTCTCGGTTCTTCTGTAACCTTTTTACCGCTATTGCTGACTTGGAGGAGATTCCATCGGACGAATATCTTGTGGCGATCTGATGTCACAGACCCGATATATTCGTAGGGAAACTCGCTAGATCGATGTATACAGCGAACCTTCCGAGCAGACCTTTATATTACTTTCAGAACTAGAATTTCTATAAATCATTTATTTTTCACAAGAACATTTCTATGAAATTAATTACAGTCTGATGGCGATTCTAAAAATAGTTATGATTTAATAATGTCTACATTTTATACATTTTAAATGTCTTCTACAAAAATAACAATCTTTTCAGTAGATGATTTTTATAAGAATTTTTCATACTAATTGTTCTACCAATGAAATAATACATTTATTTTATGTCATTTATGACACCATGTAATAATGGTTGGATTTTATTTAATCGGTGCTGATCCTTATATTGTACATTTAAGTGAATAGATTTGGTTTATTGGTGTGTTGGTGATAAGTTACAGCACAGATTAGTAGATGGATGGTTTCATTCTGTGGATTCTCTGCATGTTAACCCAAGTTCCTGGGTGTTCCATCTCCCTCTAATGAAAACTGTTATGCTTTACACGACAGAGTATGGAGGTTAATTGTATTTTAATTAATAGCTACATTACCGGGAACCTTTGCTGTGCAATGAGGATACCCTGTAGCAAGCCATGGATCACCTATTGTTTACAAATGCAAATTGTGTTTTGATGAACTAACAGGCAGGTTGTGACTTCCCTTATTCTGGGGACCTGAAATATGTCATCTTGTGTGTAAAAGTCACTGACATAGCAGAGTTTTACTCTAACACCCATCTGAAATGGTTGTTTATAACATCTATTAGTACTATTTTTTTGTATTGCTTATTATTTTGCATCCTTAGTGCTGATTTGTTACATAAATGAAGCAACTAACAAGGTGTGAACAGGATCTGACAAAGAGGAAATTTGCACCTTGCCAAAAATGATGTTGAACTGGAGTTAGGAGCAAATAAAAAATGTGCAGACACAATTAGAGTTACGCATCTCCGAGCACAACTTTAAATAGCTGGGAAAGAAATCTTTCCAGTGTGTGTGTGCTAATAGATAAAGGAATCTGTATTGATTTGTATGCAAAAAAAATAAAATAAATGAATACATAAAATAAATTTGCATTTGATGCGTTTTTAGAGCAAATATATTACTTTATTTTATTTATTTTGTTTGCCGTTTGCTTCTGATTATGAATCGCCATCATCTTATGGAAATATACATGGTATCATATTGCAAGGTATCTGTCAGACGAATAAAGATATGCTATTGAAACATACCCGCGATGCTGCTTTTTACATATTGGTATTTATCTAATGTAGGTTGCAATTGCATTTGTGGAATTGTGGAAAATTGTTAGACAATTGTGAAAGTTAATTTTTTTAAGGATACTTAGTGTTTAAACGAGTTTTTGTGTCCAAGCTTCCAGATTTGTGTTTCATACTAATAAAGTTTGTTTTGTTTATTTTAGGCAACAATCAGACCAAAGAAGTTCCTTCCGCTGTCCTTTAGAGTGATGGCCACCAGCCCGCTAACTGTAACCAACGACATTCTCCTGAACTCCCCCCCAAGTACCTACCAAGCGGACACCCTTGGCCAGCCTAGAGTCAATCACTCCAGTATGAAACCAAACCAAGTCAGTCAGGTCATTCTTTATGGCATTCCAATAGTTTCACTGGTCATCGATGGACAAGAGAGACTTTGTCTTGCCCAGATCTCCAACACCCTCCTAAAGAATTATAGCTACAATGAGATACACAACAGAAGGGTAGCTCTTGGCATCACCTGCGTACAGTGCACCCCGGTGCAACTGGAAATCCTGAGAAGGGCTGGGGCTATGCCCATATCTTCGAGAAGGTGCGGGATGATCACCAAGAGGGAGGCCGAGAGACTGTGCAAGTCCTTCCTTGGAGAGAATAGACCTCCCAAGCTTCCAGATAACTTTGCCTTTGATGTTACCCACGAATGTGCATGGGGTTGCAGAGGGAACTTTATCCCAGCGAGGTACAACAGTTCCAGGGCTAAGTGCATTAAATGCACCTACTGCAACATGTACTTTTCTCCAAACAAGTTCATCTTCCACTCCCACAGGACACCAGAGGCTAAATACACCCAGCCAGACGCTGCCAACTTCAACTCTTGGAGACGGCACTTAAAGCTCACGGATAAGACTCCACCAGATGAAATGGCGTTTGCCTGGGAGGACGTGAAGGCCATGTTCAATGGTGGGAGTCGAAAGAGGGCTTTGAGTCACGGCAGTTGCCATTCTCTGAGCTCCATAAAGGCCACCAATGGAGTTTTGCCCCATATGATCGGACAAGATCTCAACCAGAAAAGGCCGCGGTTTGAGGAAGAGGAAGGGATGGAGTCTCCCAACATCCCAAACAAAACCCAGAGGAGTTACCCTGTTATCCCAGTGCCCAGCAAGGGCTTTGGCATGTTGCAAAAGTTCCCTGGTAGCACCCTGTTTCCGAGCCCATACACCTTCCCTGCCTTTGGCTTGTGCCAGAAAAAAGATGACACCGATACGGTAAACGGGCAGAAAACCAGCGCACTTTCAGGACTATTCTGGCCAGGCAGAAAAGATGCATTTTACCCTCCTTTTTGTATGTTCTGGCCACCAAGAACCCCCGGTGGTCTCCCAGTTCCTACCTATCTCCAGCCTCAACCCAGTGCTCTTAGCTCCATCACCGAAAACCCAACCCTAAGACAGGCGTTCCTAGAGCTTGCTGACCAGAGCGACACCAGCAGCCTCAGCAACACTGGAGACAACCTGTTTGAGGCCGAGTGCTCCAGCTCGCCGGTGTCCAGCGACATCAGGCCCTCCTCTGAAGTCAGGACGACCGCCTTGGAGGTGCCGCCCTACCCCATCAGGAAACCGAGCTACCACTCTGCCTTCAGGCCGGTGGTCAAGGACGCCGAGAGCATCGCCAAACTTCACGGCAACCTGGAGGACTTTCCGAGTGAGCGGCACGTCTCGCCTGGGACCAGCTGCAGCTACCAAAGCGACAGCTCAGACTCGGACGAGGAGCAGGACGTGGATGTGGAGACCAACAAGCAGCCAGGGGACGAGGAAGAAGAGAGTCTCAGCAGCCAGTTTCTCCAGAGCAGGGGATTAGCCGATAGCAACGAGAAGCCGAGCTCCACCAGGTCGCCCTTCCCCGGCTCTAGGAATGACATCCAGGCTGAGAAGAACGAAAGCACGGAACATCCCTCGTCCACCCCAAAAGACTCCAGCCCCCGTCATACATCACTGGAGGATCCCTGCTACAAAGATGTAAATATCCCCTCCAGGCTCCTCAGCTAATTATTATTATTTAAATGCAGCTTTAGGCTGAATGGGTTGTGTATGCATAATAAGATTGATAACTAGATGCCCCTCAGAAATACAATCTTCAGTGTGTTTAGTACAATGCCGCAGAGAACAAATGTGCTACATGCAAATTAACCCCTCATTTCTGCAGCGGCGAGCACTGATCCGGGGCCCATATGGTACAGACCCTATAAAATCACACAACATGCATAAGGGCTTCACCTCAATCATAGAGTTGCCATTATTAGCAAAGTGATTTAGTGTTTAGTGGATCTTAGAGCAATGGACATATGTATACGCTTAATGTCCTTATATATAGAGCGTCTTAGTTTAATAGATCTTAGAGCAATGGACATATGTATACGCTTTACGTCCTTATATATAGAGCGTCTTAGTTTATTAGATCTTAGAGCAATGGACATATGTATCCGCGTTACGTCCTTATACACAGAGCGTCTTAGTTTAATGGATTTTAGAGCAATGGACATATGTATCCGCGTTACATCCTTATATACAGAGCGTCTTAGAGCAATGGACATATGTATCCGCGTTACATCCTTAGACATAGAGCGTCTTAGCTCTGCAGTAGAGTGTGTTCCTATGTGTCTGAACAATGCATGTCGTCTCTATTCACCGTCACACGTGTTTCTTTATTGTAGACACCAAAAAGTAAAGATGACACAGGCAGCTTATCCTCAAAAGAAGATTTGTACTCAGGTAACTAATGATATTTACAATATAATCAGGTGTAATTGTATATTCCATACAGTATGTATAGGCTTTGCTATTTCCTAATAAATGGCATTAAAGTACATGTATATGATAGAAAAGGATGAAATCTATCTATCTATCTCATATTTATCTATCTATCTATCTATCTATCTATCTATCTATCTATCTATCTCATATCTATCTATCTATCTATCTATCTATCTATCTATCTATCTATCTATCTATACAATATAATGTAATTGTATATTCCATACAGTATGTATAGGCTTTGCTATTTCCTAATAAATGGCATTAAAGTACATGTATATGATAGAAAAGGATGAAATCTATCTATCTATCTCATATCATATTATCTATCTATCTATCTATCTATCTATCTATCTATCTATCTCATATCTATCTATCTATCTATCTATCTATCTATCTATCTATCTATCTATCTATCTATCTATCTATCTATCTATCTATCTTTCTGTCTCACATCGTTTATACCTCTCTCATGCCCTCTGTCTGTCCCCTTGGCATAGTAACCTCAGTCATTATCGTGGCCAGTATAATGACAGAGCTGGGATGTCAGCTGTATGTTTAGGGCACCGCACTCTCATGTAAAATCTCCGTTTGAATGAAACCTTTATGTGTCTGTCTGGCTCTATTAACACAAGAGGCTGCATGGCTGCAGAAGCACAGTCATCTGATACTTGTTCAGAGGAATCGGAAATGGGTGACTTACAAGGGACAATGTCACCTCTCTCCTGTCAACTCTGATCATAACTACACCATGTGTGAGTGGCAGATAATCAGAAGTGATACAATAGACCTCTATGCTCAGTTGCCACTGATCTGTGCAGAGATCACACCCTTTATATAAAGCCGATTGGGCTGATCCAGAGTTTTTGCACAGTGAAAGTGCAAATACACTATGAAACGCCTCCATTCAGAGTTCTCTGAACAGGTCGTAGCAATACTGAGTGCATGAAAAAGGCAGATGGATGTGTATAGGCAATAGGCTGAGAGGTGTAATGCAGCAGCTAATGAATGTTTTCATGGTTCAAAGTATTTTTATTTTTAAATATATAATGAGTTTAAATTGGTAATACTTTTGATTTCTTTAATTATAATAAAGAATTTGAACATAAATAAAATGGAATTTAAAAGAAATAAAAATTATAATTTATGTAAAAAAAAAATGCCTTAAGCAAAATGTGCCGGCCAGACGCTGCTATGCGGGAAATTAGGGGGAAGCGTAGGGGAACATGGCGGATGCTGCGCTCGCAACTGTGCTATCGCGCCCACTTTCTCATTTTAATGTAGTGAAAGACCTTGTTCTCTAGCACAGACGCATAAACCCCTTTTTTGCATGCACTTTCTTGCTCTCGCTCCCGTTATGCACATGCGCAGAAATAAGTATCGCTGCTCTTACGCCTAAAATACAGGTGTCAGCATGGCTCCAGATCAGGTTCATTAAGGGGTTCCGTGTCCTGGACCCTAATTTAAGTAATCCACACGCAACTCTGTGTACGCGGAATACTGGATTATACGTAAGGACTATCTAGTACGCATGGTGAGTGGGCAGAGTGGGCAGAATTTCGAAAAAGGGACATCCGAAAGTTACTTTTTGGATGTCCCTTTTTCCTATACTTATCGCTTTCTACTTTTTTTTTGTGAACGGGTGAGTATGCCGTTCGGCATAGGATTAAGATTAGGGTTAGGGTCAGGCTGCAGGGGAGGGAGGGTTAGGGTCAGGCTGCAATGGAGGGGGGGTTAGGGTCAGGCTGCAATGGAGGGAGGGTTAGGGTCAGGCTGCAGGGAAGGGAGGGTTAGGGTCAGGCTGCAGGGGAGGGAGGGGGAGGGTCAGGCTGCAGGGTAGGGAGGGTTAGGGTCAGGCTGCTAGGGGAGGGAGGGTTAGGGTCAGGCTGCAGGAAATGGTGGGTTAGGGTCAGGCTGCAATTAAGGGAGGGTTATGGTCAGGAAGGGGGGGGTTAGGGTTAGGGCTGGGGTAGTGAGAGAGCAGGGTCAGGGTTAGGGAAAGGAGTGTGTGACTATTTTTAAGACCACGGAGCTTTCGGTGTTCCGTGGATCGATTGCAATGCCTCTTCGAGTCATATGCAATCGAAATCCCAATCAGTTTGCAACCGAATGCTGCATCGTGCTTATCAGGTCGTACGGAAATAACCAGTCGTTATTAAGTCTGGATCAAGCCCATTGTTAGTTAGTAAACAACCAACGTGGAAGTATATGCAATGAATTAAATTTTATAAGGAACAAGGGACTTTCACAATTAGAATTGTGTTGACACTGTGTTTTTTATGTGTTTTATGTGATTCTTCGTTATAATATTATATTGTGTAGAAATAGGGCGCATCTAATGGAAATGTTAAGCTGTGATCAAATATAGAACAGGGTTACTCCCTTTTAATAACTTCCCTCCGGGATCTCCCTGCAAGCAGGGGGCGGGGTTTAATGACGTGATTTATGCTATTTGCGTCATCAAGTCCCTTCCTGTCCCTAGCAACACTAGGATACTAGTGTCACCAGGCAGGGGGGTAGGACTTGAGGCTGTGGTTTCCCGGGATACCGGAAGAACTACACAAATTTCGGGAGTCTCCCGGACATTCCGGGTGAGTCGGCAACCCTGATATATAATAAATTAAAAGTGATTCACTGCTGACTACACACTATGCAATGTCTCCAGTGATTGGTGATTACACACTACGCAATGTCTCCAGTGATTGGTGACTACACACTATGCAATGTCTCCAGTGATTGGTGATTACACACTATGCAATGTCTCCAGTGATTGGTGACTACACACTATGCAATGTCTCCAGCGATTGGTGACTACACACTATGCAATGTCTCCAGTGATTGGCGATCCAATCTCCAGGGACAGCCCATAATACACCATATCTCAGCAATCTCTCCACCCAGCGATGGGTAGCATGATCAGGAATTCTGAACAATACATTTAGTAAGTGAGAGCTGATTGGTCCAGCTATTGTATATTGTGTTAGCCAACTAACCAATAGAGCCGATTCTTAGCCAATATGTCATAACACGTGTGTGCATCACTATCTGTCACAAGATCTAGATGGACCACCACTGGAAATAAATTGGAAATACGTAACTGGGGTTCTATTATAACTATATTTATTTTAAATAGAATGCTTATTATTTAGTTTTTATCTCATTTCGGTTCATTTACATGTTGTCCCGGGTGTTTCTGGGATTTGAAGTCCTACCAAAACTTTAACTAAGGACGACAATCAAGTTTTGGTGGGACAACAAATTCTGCAAAAACCAGAATGAGGCATAAACGACTTTAAACTAATGGGGTTGTATTCGCAGATCCGTTTTCACGTGGAGTTTCGTGCGTACTTTTAGGTACGTTTTATCTGCGCATGCGTAGTAACTTTATTTACGTACGTAACGTAGAAAATACGCAGGTAAGCGCTTTAGGCACGGACATGTGAATCACACTTGGGGACATATGTACGGAGGGGCGGGGTTAAAATATGTACCTGAAAAGATACGTGAAAAAGGGTGGGGGGGCATTTAAATGAGTCTTTGAGGGCGCGGTTATATAGATTCGCACGTACGGAATACATAGACGCACGTATGTACACGTGTAAAGTTACAGGTGGTCTATGGAGGTGTAAGTCTACGATTGCACGGCCGGGAGAGGGGAGTGTCAGGGGTGTTGGTGGGTGTGGCCTTGCTACGTGCGTGCGTATAATTGCGTACTTTTAAAAAACGGATCTGTGAATACGGCCCATGTACAATAATGTAAACTACATTATAGGTACTGGAAATCTTAAAATAAATAGACAGTCAAATAGTCTTTAAATGTGCAATCCAGGGGCCAGATTTACTAAACTGCGGGAAAGGAAAAGCGGAGATGTTGCCCACAGCAACCAATCAGATTCTAGCTGACATTTTCTAGTATGTGACATGAAAGTGACAGCTAGAATCTGATTGGTTGCTATAGGCAACATCTTAACTTTTGTTTTTCCTGCAGCTTATTAAATCTAGCTCCTACTTTTACAAAATTTGCAGTCCCACCAAAATTGGAACTAAGGATGTCACATGACATAGTTTCATTTTTGCTGTGACTCCAGATTCCATAAAAAAAAACAGGATTAGGTATCAATGAGTTTTAATGCAAAACCAAAATAAGATTTAAAAATATACATATCATTTTTATTGAAAAGAAAATATTGTTTACATCATTCCAGTTTATTTTCAACGGTGGTCTATACGTCATATCAGAAATATTAGAATTTTGACAGCAGCGTTAATGGTCCTAAAGTGCGTATGTTGTGTGTCATTCCAGATAAAAGCAAAGATATGCATTTATACGTCACCGAAACGGAGACATCAGCGGCTGAATTCTGGAGAGAAATTCCAGGTAATTTTATCAATTTTGTCTATCTGTCATTCAAAATAATAGTGGAAAATGATACAGATAGATAGATAGATAGATAGATAGATAGATAGATAGATAGATAGATAGATAGATAGATAGATAGATATGAGAGAGATAGATAGATAGATATGAGAGAGATAGATAGATGGATAGATAGATAGATAGATAGATAGATAGATAGATAGATAGATAGATAGATAGATAGATAGATAGATAGACAGACCACGAAAGCAAACTAATAGCATCTGGATTATTAATTGCAAGGATGCATCAGGAGGGATTTTAGAGCCATGTACAATGAGTTAGCCGGAAAGAGCATGAAATGACAATAATTGAAATGTATCTTACAAACCTTCCATTAAAAAAGATCAGAGCTTTATTGCTTTTTATATCTGTCAGACAGACATTAAAGGTATTTTATTGCCTCTCTTTCAACATTTATATTATCTCCATGATAATGATCTCTACACAAAATGTATAATACATTTACAAAAATTACATTATACAAATTAAATGAAACCACCTTTTTACTGATTGCTAAACGTCTCCGAGGGGTTTGCAGAGGACGTGATTAGAAGTTTTGATACTAAGTTGTCTATTGCAGTGTCTTAAGGAGAGGTTTGCTTTCTTGGGAGCAGGGAATCTAATTTTCCATTTATGTAATGCAAACTGCCTTGGCTTTGACTATTCACGGTTAATTGACTGTCAAACGAGGTTGTTATCCTGAGGCAATGTCTGCAAATTTGCCTGTCAAATGAGACAGAGAGCGCAGGCAGCCGAGAGAGGCTGAGAGGAAGAGGGCTGGCTGCATGCAGCTCCCGCTCACCACTGAGGACACCGAGACCGTCCATGTAACTGTACAGAGAGAGAGCCAGGGGTCAGCAGCTGCACGATAATCGCCATGTCTATTATATTTTACATTGTATCATCAGCACAACAGCATGTCATCTAAATACAACTATCTATCTATCTATCTATCTATCTATCTATCTATCTATCTATCTATCTATCTTCTATCTATCTATCTATCTATCTATCTCATATCTATCTATCTATCTATCTTGCCCCCTCCTGTACCTGGTTACACCCCTTAATATATGTGAAAGCCGTTATCATATCCTCCTGGCTCTTCTCTGCTCCAAGCTATACAGGTTACATCTCTCAGTCTTATTGGGTATAGTATATGATGCAGGTCATGCACTATTCTCAAGGTATTTTTCAATGCCTACATAGCGCTGCAGACATATTCAACACCATAACAAGAGGGAAAATAAAAGTAGACAGATACTAGGTTACCTGTTCTGTAAAAGTATTTAATTAACTCTTTCATCAGACACTCAGCGGGTCACCAGACAATTCCTATCTCACCAATCTTCCGCCATCCGTACTTTAATAACTTGTTGAAATGCCGATGCTAAAAACAAGACATAAAAAATCAAAATAAAACCTAACCGGAGCGGAATTTCCTTCCACAAAATACCAGATGACAATTTCCTCCTAACAACCGCCACTAAATAAGAGCAACTCTCTCTGTACGAGGCGGGAGGAAGCGGTTAATTCAACGGGTGCGAGTTTGTAACCTTATACCGGCCTGTGACTACAAACCGTACCGAATGGCCCCTTAAAGAAAAATTTATGTTGTCACTCCGCTACTCGGGAAACTGTTTTAATCTTAAAAAAGGCAATTACTCCGGAGTTGTAAAGTGAACTAGGCAGGAAACTAGGGGAAAAATAGATGGTAAAAATTCAACGTCAACAATCTCATTTAAAAGACGTTTTTCCATTCCGTTCTATGTTCTATTTTTTTTTTGCCCGTAGGAGAAGCTAGTCAAGAAAGCAACACATCACACCCCTTAAAGAAGGATGTAGGAAGTATGGGAAAAGGTAATTGTCGCCGTTTTTAACCCTTTATAACCTGCATGACCGTGCACATTCCCAGAGTACACCTGCTGCAAGTTTTACTGACATTGCTTATAGCAATTCACTAGTAGAGCTGTTGCCCAGTGTAACCAATTAGATTCCAGCTATCATTTATCTACTCCGTTCTAGAAAATGATAGCTAGGATGGGATTGGTTACTGAGATGCTGCCCATAGCAACCAATCAGTTTCCAGCTATCAACTATCTAAGAGGGTTGCCGACTTCCTTCCGGGAGATCGAGGAGGGAAGAGATAGAGGCTGGTACAGGGGCTGGGTTTAGTGACACAATTTATGCAAATTGTGTCCCAAAAAGTTCCGCCCCCTGGCCATCAATGGCTGTTTTCATAGTATTACTAAGGGTTGGGGACGGGACTTGATGACGCTAATTGCTTCATCAGGTCCCATCTAGTCCCTAGTACCCTATCATTGGTAGTGTTGCTAAGCAGGGGGGTGGGACTTGTGGCTGTGATTTGCATGAAACCACAGCCTCAAGTCCCCTGTGGTGTAAGTCTATTATTGCACGCCCGGGAGAGGAGAGAGTCGTGGATGTTGCCTTGCTATGTGCGTGCGTAATAAATACGGATCTGTGAATACGGCCTTCTATCTTTAAAATAAAAGTTAGAGATGGAAATAAATGATAAGCCACCAGACAATTACTAGGCTTCTCCGTTTTGGTGGTTATATATATATATATATATATATATAATCTCAAGGACATATTATACAAGGTTAGATACTGTATTTGGTCGGACACCTGGTCTAGCCAGCGCCAGACAGCCAGCTCTTACAGGCTGAACACATTAGAGTCCATTATTACACGTCCTTCATTGTATGTGACACAAGCATTTTAAATACTTAAATTAACTCCTTCATTGCCCGGGGCTCCAAACTCATCCGTCAGCCAGAAAGCTGAAAGTCGCCACGCAGTCCCCGCCGAAAGGGTTAGCGGCACAGTTAGGCGGACAACTGGCTTTTTGAACCATATTTTACGCTTGACAAGCAACGTATGAATAATATATATAGCTTGGGTGGATATAATTGAGATTAATGCATGCATATCAATCAATACATGACACGGTAATATAATACTTTAAAATAATATATTGCATTGATTTATATTCATGGATTTCTGCATCAGATCAGTGCCTTGTGGAACGTTAAAAAGCTGGTTAATATATATTTTTTTGTCTTCTGATAATAAAGGGGCGCCTTTAACGCCTCTCTACAGAAGGAGCGGCTACCCCAAATAACAAGGTCTCACCTTTACTTCTCTCCTTCCAGAAGAACTCCAGAAAGTTTTGTTTGAACAAATCGATCTGAGGAGGAGGCTGGAGCAGGAATTCCACGTGTTAAAGGGCTCCCCGTCTTTTCCAGTCTTCAGTAAGGAGCATTCTCACTAATGGTTCTTCTCTGATATCATTATTGTTTTATTTGTGAGGTTTTTTTTATTCTTGCCACAGTATTAGATTTTATACATTGTTATGTAACGACTGCAACTGTAAGGTTTAAGATATACTATATATATATAAGATAGATAGATAGATAGATAGATAGATAGATAGATAGATAGATAGATAGATAGATAGATAGATAGATAGATAGATAGATAG
>WWET01002528.1:127532-138156 GCA_011038615.1 Limnodynastes dumerilii
CCCTAGTGCCAGAAAATCAGCCAATGAGGGAGTAGCTGATGTCATTATGCTACTCCCTCATTGGCTAATTTTATGGCACTAGGGGAAAGCTTCATCAATGCGGAGCTGCTTTAGCTGAAGCAGATCTACACTTGATAGTGACAGCCTCCGTTATAAAGCAGCTCTGTGTACCGGCCCAGCCCCCCAGCAGCCCATCTGGCATTTGCCAGAACTGCCAGATAGCCAGTCAGGCCCTGGAGAAGAGTGAAGGTTAGGCTGCAGAACATTGATGGATAGGGTTAGGGGAGGGTTCTGTTAGGCTGAGGGACAATGATGGTTAGGGTTAGGCTGCAGAGAGGGCAAGGTTAAGGTTAGGTTGCATGAAACCACGGCCTCAAGTCCTCTGTGGGAGATTTGCCGGCTCTCTCAGGATAACAGGAGAACTGTCTGAATTCCGTGAGTCTCCCGGATATTCCAGGAGAGTCAGCAACCCTGATCTAACCTGGCCATGACTGCGTGCTCCTCAGTTCCGAGCACGAATAGTAAAAAATCATGCTAAGAAACCTCACATCAGTTACAGTAAACTGGAATCCAGTGCTACAGGATGTGCCCATTCTCTAGCCCCTGCCTACAGCCTGCTCTAAAATACTCTGCACTGCTGTGGGGATAACAGTCCCTTTTAAGCTAGCCGTAATTCTGTCACAATCTGTGAGAGGGCTGCTCATACCAATATATCAGATTTTAGCCATCATTTTCTAGCATGAATGATAGAACTGAATCTGATTAGTTGCTATAGGCAACATCTCCACTTTTTTTTTTAGGAATGATTCTCTTTTTTATTCTGTATCTCTCTGTCTTTGCAGGATGTCTCTGGATATAAATAACAATGAGATGGAAGAAGTGGCAGGTACAGCAAAGTATTCATTACATTATACACTCATTCTGGTAATATCAGACCTCTAAGGATCACATAGATCAGTCCTGGCCAACCTGATCTCTAGGTGTTGTAAAACTACGAGTCCCAGCATGCTTTGTCAGGTATGAGCTATGCCTATGCAGATAAAGCATGCTGGGACTCGTAGTTTCACAACACCTGGACAGACACAAACTGGTCTGACTGATGGATGGGTTTCTGCAATGATATTCATTTTAACAAGTGCAGGAAGCAGCCATTTTGCATAGGTCTGAGAATAGTGCAGACACACAAAATGGAGGTTGCGCACATCGGACCTGATTCACAGTTAAGAATCTGCTGCTTTTTAGATGCGTATATTCAGGAAGGAATATACTGCACAGGCGTAATAATCTAATATACGGAATTTATGTAGAACTTAAGAATGGGGAGGCTCTGAATCACCTTTACGAACCTATTTGTTCAATGTTCGTAGTGACTTAAGAAGGAAGGGGCGTGTTGGGAAAAGTTAACGAGGAAGATAAGAATGCAGAAACGTTCTTAATTAGCCGCCCTACTCACACGACTAAGAACCTGTAGATAAGGGAGCCCTAAGTCGCCTTGCTACTAGTTGTTTATAAGAATAAGAACCTAAAGCCTTCTTAAGCATGAATCGGGTCCATTAAGTTATAGGCCAATAAACAGGTTTGTGAACGTGAGGAGTTCAACATACTAACAAAAAAAATGCTTCAGCGCACTGCTATTAACCAGTAGCTAATGCTATCTTTACCATAAAATGCAGACATATTAGTAGTGCTTTTTCTAAGAAAAAAGGTGCAGGAACTCACCCCTCATCAGCCCTTATTACAGCCCCCTATGAGTTTTCAGCCGTTACAGCAGCCCCCTCATAAGTTTCAGTCCTTATTACAGCCCCCTTATAATTTTTCAGCCCTTATTGCAGCCCCCTCCAGTCCATGTCCAGTCTCCATGTCTGCCTCTTTATTATTTGTCTAGCCTCAATGTCTTCCCCTTATTATTATATCCAGCCTCCATGTCTGCCCCTTGTAATGTCCAGCCTCCATGTCTGCCCCTTGTAATGTCCTGCCTCCATATCTTCTGTTACTTACCTTTGATGTCTTCTCCCTTTCTCCGCGGCGCTCCTTCTTTCTGACGCTCCCTGGTTGGTGTGATCTTTGCTCACGTGGTGCGGTAGTGGTAATACAGGGCCCCTACGGCCCTGTAGAACCAAATCTGTTTCTAGAATGGCAGAGACAGCATAGGTTCGGTCACTGCCATTTACAGTAACAGGTTTTGTCCTTCAGGGCTCCCATAGGAGCCCTGTATTACCTGTAAAGCACTTTTAAAAGCTCTGCCACATATACAGCGGCAGGTGCTTTTAACAAACAAAATCAAATCAGACTCTCGGGACAAGTTGTGAGGTGGTGACTTTAGAAAAAGGTGCCGGAACGCCGCTCCGGTGCGTCTGGCAGCAAAAAAGCACTGCATTTTAGTTACACACATTTGTATATATATATATATAAAGCCACCAGCCACTTTCAAGCCTTTTCTGGTATAGGTGAACCTAACAGTGAGAGTGTAATTCGTTTTTAAATTGAGAGCTAACTTACCTAGAGGCCCCTTTATACCTTCAATACAGCTTCTGTAGACAAACACCCCATGACAGCTAGTAATCTCGAACACGTTTCCAAATAGGGTTACAAAAAATTGGTGATGGCTCAAAGAAACTTACAGGGTGACCCATAGGCCCATGCGGAGGCAGGGTCCAGACATTTCAAATCCAAGTCATGACTTTTTGGGGGGCCACAGATGACTGACTGTCCTGTAGTGAGATTTGTAATTTGAATTTCTTTCTTATTTCAGATGCTTCCAACACCATTTATGAGATCATCATGGTGGTCGTTTCAGCGGGAATTATGCTGGTCTGTGGAGCTGTGTTCTTAGTGCTTGTGATAAACAGGTGGGGATAGAAAGAGCTTAATGGAATTAATGGGGTTTTGGTGATTGGGATGATGATGAGGACTGGGGTGAGGATGTTGACTGATGGGGTGAAGGGGATTTGAATGATGATGACTGGTGGGTTGATGGCGATAGGGTTGATGATGAGGACTAGGGTGCGAATGATGACCAGTGGGGTGATGGTGATTTTGATGATGATGATAGTAATTGGGATGCTTATGATGACTGAGGTGATGGGGATTTGAATGATGATGATGACTGGTTGGTTGATGATGATAGGGTTGATGATGAGGACTGAGATGGGGATGATGACTAGTAAGGTGATGATGATAATGATGATGATGACTAATGGGGTGATGATGATGATGAATGGGGTGATGATAATGATGATGATGATGAAGGGGATTATGATAATGGTAATTACTGGGATGATGAACAAGATGATGATAATTCAGGTGAATATTATGATGATAATGATGTTGGTGATGGTGAATGGAGTGATGATGATAATGGTGAATGGAGTGGTGATGATGATGGCGAATGGAGTGATGGTGAATGGAGTGATGATGTTGGTGAATGGAGTGATTATGATGATGATGGTGAATGGAGTGATGGTGAATGGAGTGATGATGATGATGGTGAATGGAGTGATGGTGAATAGAGGGATGATGATGATGATGGTGAATGGAGTGATGATGATGATGATGGTGAATGGAGTGATGATGATGGTGAATGGAGTGATGATGATGATGATAGTGAATGGAGTGATGATGGTGGTGAATGGAGTGATGATGATGATGGTGAATAGAGGGATGATGATGATGATGATGATGGTGAATGGAGTGATGGTGAATGGAGGGATGATGATGATGATGGTAAATGGAGTGATGATGGTGAATGGAGTGATGATGATGATGGTGAATAGAGTGATGATGATGATGGTTAATGGAGTGATGATGATGGTGAATGGAGTGATGATGGTGATTGGAGTGATGATGATGATGATAGTGAATGGAGTGATGATGATGGTGAATGGAGTGATGATGGTGAATGGCGTGATGATGATGATGGTGATTGGAGTGATGATGATGATGATGATGATAGTGAATGGAGTGATGATGATGGTGAATGGAGTGATGATGATGATGGTAAATGGAGTGATGATGATGGTGAATGGAGGGATGATGATGATGATGATGGTGAATGGAGTTTCGATACGTAGATTGCGTATATGCGGTCTTTTAGATTTAGATTACGTACAATAGCTACTACGCATGCGCAGTAGCTATTGTTCAGTGAATTACGTCCGTCTATGGAAGACGGGCGTAGTTCTGGATCCGGCCCAATGTTTGGATTGATGGTGATGATAACTGGGATGATTATGATGATGATGATTATGATTGAGGTGATGATAATTGGATGATTATGGTGATTATGATTAGGATGAATAAGGGGGTAATGATGACTGTAGTGATTATTGAGATTAGGACCTGATCTAGACATAAACATACACCCAACTACAAAGTCTATCTCTGCGTTCCTTCATACTGCACATGCCCAGAACAGATACACACACACAAACACACACACACACAAACACACACACACACAAACACACACAAACACACACACACAATTACAGCAAACCGATCCCAAATACAACTCACTGCTGCCTCTACTTACCCCTCTACGTCCAGCGGGATGTGTTGTTAGAGGGAAGGGGTGGACAGATGTAGTCCATTTACAGTAAGGGCATATTGCAGCAAGTGAGCCCAATCCAGACCCAAAAGAATAGGCAGAGCTCAGTGGTGATTCAAAGCATCTCTGCTCACAGCACCATGTAACATCTATAAGAAAGTTGTCCATGTCAGCATTGCCAGTCATATATCCTGGCACAGTCATTTATAGGTCCTTGTTGTCGTCCCTTTTGATAACTATTGTTTTACCACATCACATCACCTTCATTTTCTATTTGTCGTGTAGACGCCGGCACCCCAGTGGAACATCTTATAGTCATCACACAGAAGAAGTGACAGTGTCCTCCATTAGTGTGAACCAGACCTCCCATGAAAACATCGCCTCACTAAACCTGGAATGCCCAGTGCACATAAACTATGTCTCTGAGAAGACTAACACAACGGCCGAGATCCCGATCGGTAGAGTAACTCTATCAAGAGACGCTCTCCTCTACATCTCCATGATCACCTGCATGAACCTCCCTGATGATATAGACTCAGAGGAAAGCCTATGAGTACGTCGCTGGGACAGTATACCCATATTAACCGAATCACTGGAGGGACCTAGTGGCGATGGTCAACATAAATTCATCAAAGCATTAAATCATCAATAGGCAACAAGCCAATCAAGAGAACTCCGTTCATTGCTGCTGTGAGAAGAAGAATGGTTCAATCACACCAGAAAAGGATTTCCTTCCATAAACTGGATACTTGATATGTAAACAGATGAGGAAAATTATAACCATCTTACTTACGAATGGATTAGGAGACGCAAAAGTCCTAGTGATAGAATAAAATGGTTCCAACAGGTCTTGTATAGGGGAAGGGTAATCCACTGCACCTCTATGCAGTACAAGTGCGGATCAAAGGTTGCAAAGGTACAAGTCCATCCGTGCACAGCCGCCACACAGGACGTTGTATTTGGACAGTGATACAGATGACATCAGAGTCGGTTCTATCATTATAGACAAGAGTTCCATTTATAAATATATATATTTCGACATGGATACACTGCCAAAAGCTTCATGTCCCTGGGACGAAATACTCAGGACAGCCAACCGGTCTGCGCTTGTGGACCTGAATACCCCACAGAGTCGCTCCCCATAAACACTGTTGCTCAATACCACTCTCACAATAACACTAAACAAAACAAAAAGTTTAAAAAACAAGCAAACATTGAGTTACTGCAATCAGCCATTGGTTAGAGGTAAATGATTAGAAACTCAGTAGTTCTTCTGTTACTATTAGTAAAAGTATTAGAAGAGTCATTTCTTACTGTAAAGATTAAACAGTCCTAAAATACATTCAACCACACTTCTGCTAAGGTGACACAAGATCAGCCCAACAGACTATGAGCTAGACTTACTGAGCTTTTCAAAGGGAAAAATGGAGATGTTGCCCATAGCAACCAACCAGATTCTAGCTCTCACTGTCCAATTAAATACTAGAGAATGTCAGCTAGAATCTGATTGGTTGCTATGGACATTTTTCCTTTTGAGAAGTTGAGTAAATCTATCTCTAACGTCTTTGTTAACGATGGTTGTGGTCAGCCTCCAGGAATCTTGATTTACTACATATAACAGAATGAGATTCCATAAACATTTGTTTTATTCAAATCTTATATATTTTCCTATATATAGTGTATGTTCATAATAGCAAACTTATGTCTGTATGTATATATCTTATATTTAATGATGCATAAAATAAAGTTTCCGTAAAAGACAAATTGTGGTGGAATTGTAATTATTGTATCTTTGGGAACTAGACTTTAGATATACCAGGGGTCCTTTACAAGTGCAAATAATGTTTCGGGGGGGATTTTGCATCATTCAATTTTTATTGAAATTAAAAGCATAAAGAAAGGTGTAGGAGGAACAAAATCATAACAATCACAGAATCATCTTGGGCTTGGGGGATACACCGGTCTAACCAGAACAAAATATTAAGCTGCTTAAACACTCGTCTAATCCTTTTCAGCTCCAACTCCAGATCAGATTGTATACACAATCCTACAGCAGACAAAGGTCGCAGATACAACACCCAAACCATGAAACACACTGTCCAATGTTACAGCAGATACAACACCCAATCCATGTACACACTGTCCAATGTTACACAGATACAGCACCCAATCCATGTACACACTGTCCAATGTTACACAGATACATCACACAATCCATGTACACACTGTCCAATGTCACACAGATACAGCACCCAATCCATGATACACACTGTCCAATGTTACACAGATACAGAACCCAATCCATGTACACACTGTCCAATGTCACACAGATACAGCACCCAATCCATGATACACACTGTCCAATGTTACACAGATACAGAACCCAATCCATGTACACACTGTCCAATGTCACACAGATACAGCACCCAATCCATGATACACACTGTCCAATGTTACACAGATACAGCACCCAATCCATGTACACACTGCCCAATGTCACACAGATACAGCACCCAATCCATGTACACACTGCCCAATGTCACACAGATACAGCACCCAATCCATGTACACACTGCCCAATGTCACACAGATACAGCACCCAATCCATGTACACACTGCCCAATGTCACACAGATACAGCACCCAATCCATGTACACACTGCCCAATGTTACACAGATACAGCACCCAATCCATGTACACACTGCCCAATGTTACACAGATACAGCACCCAATCCATGTACACACTGCCCAATGTTACACAGATACAGCACCCAATCCATGTACACACTGCCCAATGTTACACAGATACAGCACCCAATCCATGTACACACTGCCCAATGTTACACAGATACAGCACCCAATCCATGTACACACTGCCCAATGTTACACAGATACAGCACCCAATCCATGTACACACTGCCCAATGTTACACAGATACAGCACCCAATCCATGTACACACTGCCCAATGTTACACAGATACAGCACCCAATCCATGTACACACTGCCCAATGTTACACAGATACAGCACCCAATCCATGTACACACTGCCCAATGTTACACAGATACAGCACCCAATCCATGTACACACTGCCCAATGTTACACAGATACAGCACCCAATCCATGTACACACTGCCCAATGTTACACAGATACAGCACCCAATCCATGTACACACTGCCCAATGTTACACAGATACAGCACCCAATCCATGTACACACTGTCCAATGTTACACAGATACAGCACCCAATCCATGTACACACTGTCCAATGTTACACAGATACAGCACCCAATCCATGTACACACTGTCCAATGTTACATAGATACAGCACCCAATCCATGTACACACTGTCCAATGTTACAGCAGATACAGCACCCAATCCAAGTGTGGAGAGGAAGCACCATGGGTAGTCTTCCTTGATCAGCAATTTAATCTGACCAGGCGCAAGTGGGAAATATTCTGAAGCGAAATAAGGGATATCCCATGTTTCCAGATCACAGATAAAGGGCCAGTTCCAGAACTACGCCCGCAGGCGTAAATACACCTGCCGTATGCGTAACTTTGTAAAAACATAGGCACTGCGCATGCGCACAGTGACTACTTCCTGTCATAATTCGCTGTTGTGTGTAGTTGTAAATCGGTTGTACGTAACATTGGCGTAAGTACGAACGAAAGTGCGTTCCTATATTACGATAGCTGTAAGTACGATGCAGTTACGATATGTAGACCGGGGGGTGCATTTAAATCGTACAGTATGGGCGTACTAAGTCTGTTACGATCATCGCGTAAATTACGTCCGGACGTACTTACGATGGGAAAAGTTAACGTAGGGTTCGGCAAGCGTAAGGAGGTGAAATTACGGTTGACCAAGGGGAGTGTCTGGGGGAGTACATTGTATTTACGATGAGCGTAAATACGACCGGCGCTAGTGCATAGTTCTGGATCTACCCCAAAGTGTGTTAGGTGATTTTGGCCATGGTTTGGGGAGTGCCCGTGGCTGTTTAGCAGGGACAGGCTGGGCCATTGAGGCAGGGGAGCATCTTATATCTAAGGCGCTCACTATATGACTCTCCCCAGTGGTGCATTGTGATACTCTTATATATGATGGAGAGGGGAGACCAGACTGTGGTTCTGCTATTGGACATTGGAGGAGAGGCAATGGACCAGATTCAGATCTCCGCGTGACATATACACTGAGCTCTGTCATTAAGCACGGAGGAGGATAGTGCACCCTTTGGGCCTGATCCAGACCTACGCTCGCAGGCGGTCTAACGCTGATCGTAAGCGTAAAATCCCCATAAAAAACGCACTGCGCATGTGCATAGTGACAACTTCCGGTCGTACCAAAGACCTTTTCGTAGCGGCGATTCCGGCGTCCGTATTGTTTGCGTATTTTCCGACGACGGGGCGCATTCATAGTACGGACGCTGGAGTTAAGGAATGTAGGCGGGGGGAGCCCTTTAAATTGTACAGTATGGGGGTGCTTAGGCCGCTACGAACAGCGCATCGCTACGAAAATACGTACGAACACATGGAAAAGTTAGGGTAGGGTTCGGCGGGCGTAATGAAAGGAAGGTAAGGGGAGTGTCGTGGGAGGGAAAGTTTTTACGCTGCGGCGGTAATACGCTCCGCTCTCATGCATAGGTCTGGATCAGGCCCCTTGCCACCCCCCTACTTCTTATGGAGTTCTCGACACTTAAGTTTCCAGATCTCATTTTCAGTTGTTTCTATTTCGAAAAGACAGCCATTTTTTATATATATTTTTTTTGAATGGGTAAGTATGCCGATCAGCCCGTCATACCCACTGAAGACCAGCCGCGCCAATTGACCGGAGAGGTGAGTAACACTCTCCGGAGACTTTTATGATTAGGCTCCGGGGAAGGGAGGGAGGGTTAGGGTTAGGAAAATTAAAGGGGAGCGGCATGTAACAGATATAGACGGAGATAGGCCTTCTGTTGACCTAGGAATTGACAGCGGAGGTGTAGTATAGTAGTATACTTTTACAATTTTCTTACCGCCTTCCCCTTCTATTATCCTAACCCTCTCTTCCCCGTAGCCTAACCCTGACTCCCCTCCCCACAGTCTAACCCTAAAACTCTCCTACCCTTAGGCTAACCACTGCAATACTCACCTTGGTGGAGTGGGTTGGCGGCTGTGCGACGGGTCTGCAGAGGTTTCTGAATTAATGAATAGGTAAATAAATTGCATCTCATCTGCAGGTCTCAGCAAGTGGTTTCGCTCTCTACTATCGCTATACTGTGCATACTTTTCTGACACATTGCAAAGTACTAGAGTCTCCAGGAAACAAATGCATCACATCCACGGCACAGCACAAGACCAAACATTGGCCCAGCTATTGTCCACTAACATGCAAGTTTCTCCATCAAACATCCATCAAGAGTTAAATATTCACTGAATCATCTAGTAATACTAATAGATATTAAACTAATATAGTAATAAAAATATAAATACTAAAAACCCCTAAAAAAAACAGCAAAAAGGAGCTGACGATAGAAAAACAGTTCAGACCAAGACATTTGTCACGGGTCATAGTCCAGTCATAACCCAGTGCAGACTCCAGGTTTAAGCCCTCACTGCTTGTAATACAAGGCTTAAGGAAGTCGTAATTGGCTCCTTGAACCTATGGGTAGTACCACAAAATCTAGGGGGCGGCCGGGTCACTTTAAGAACAATGGATCAGACCTAAGTATGCACAAGGCTTGTAAGTCTGCACAGTGAAATCTTATACCCCCTACGTGCGAGATTAGTGCACTCCTCTTACACTTCCTCACCTTAACTTTTACGCAAACACCCCTGTGCATAAGGCACTCATTCGTAATGGAGGATCATAGGTGCGGTCTTTACCTTCCCCCACCCGACATGCGTCCACGCCCCACCCTCGGAATGGGTCCTCCAGATGTTCCGCAAGGTCCACGACGGAGTTCCGTACAGGGCCGGTGCTAGAGTGTTCGGCGCCTCCCTGCAAACTTTAAATTTGCGCCTACCTGTTTAACAATTTATCATTATAGTTTCTAGAGTATAGTATCCATGTAAACATCATAAAACACAATCTTGTAAA
>WWET01002528.1:155873-167438 GCA_011038615.1 Limnodynastes dumerilii
ATATAATGCAGTCACCGCTTTGAACAGCTGATTTGCTCCACTGATACAGAAAACAGCTGCATCGTGGCTGTATCAGAAAGTATAAACAGTATGAAAACAGAAAATTCTGATTGGGAACAGGTAGTGTTTAGGAATGTCCCTCTTTCCACAGTTACCCGTTCCTAAAATACAGGTAGGTTGGGGATAGGCTGCAGGAAATGGAGGGTTAATGTTAGGATGCTAGAAAGGGCTAGGCTGTGGGAAAGGAAGGGTTATGGTAGAAGAGAAAGTTTAGGGTAGGGTTGCTAAAAGGGGAAGGTTAGGGTTAAGCTGCGGGATAGGAAGGGTTAAGGTTAGGCTGATAGAAGAGAAAGATTAGGGCAGGGCTGCTAGAAGGGGAAGGTTGGGGTTAGACTGCGGGACAGGAAGGGTTAAGGTTAAGCCGATTAGAAGGGGAAGATTAGGGTTAAGCTGCGAGACTGGAAGAGTTAAGGTAAGGCTGCTATAAAAGAAAGATTAGGGTAGAGCTGCAAAAAGGAGGAAGGTTAGTATTAAGCTATATATATAATTTTTATCTTTGTTTGTTTGTTTTGCTGCAAGAAAACTGAAACATAACTTTTCAAATTATACCTAAATATCGAAATAGAAAAAATAAATCAAATATAAACACAAAAATGTAAATTTCCAGGGAATACAGAAGACCGGGAATTCCATTGGGAATGTTGTGAGCAGACGTTGGTGCAGGGGGTTCTGGGTAATTTATACTGCATGGTCTGGTACACACATTTTTTTGTCCTATAGACCCATATGAAACGTGCATATAAAATAAATAAATGAAAAGGGAACAAAAATGATTCCTGGTTTTATTTTGATGTCATACGAGGAAGCCTGAGGAGAAATCAAATGCTCTTTGTGATTGTGTTATACCTCTGGGGATAAAAGGCAATTTGTAACTTGGTATACATTGTGTGGAGGGGGTCGTTATCAGCCACTGCGAGGTTCATGCAGATATAAAACTTGCCTTCTGTGATCTTCAGGATTCCTCCTTGCTGTGTACAGGGCCGGCGGAACCCGGTAAGCACGGCAGGGAGGCGCCAAGCCAGAGAGGCGCTCCCCTCTGCCAACTATCCCCCGCTGCCATAGGCGTTGGATGCGGCGCTGCCTTGGGGGGTTGTGGCACAGACATCCCCCGCTATGGAGACTGGCAGGCAGCTTATAAGGTTCCTGCATGAGCTGCCTCGGCAGTTACATAGAGTGGCTGATGTCAGATGCTCTGTGTAACTGCCTCAGGCGCTCATAGAGGAACTTCCTGTATGATCTACCTGCCGGAGGAAAAGAGCGCCATGGAGGAAGGCAAGTTAGAAAAACATGATGGGGGGGGGCTGATATCAGCGGCACTCACCTCTTTTGCTGGGGGACCGATAATCCTGGCTGAAGAGGGAGGGGCTGCAAAGACTGACTGGAGGCTCTTGCAGCTGATTGGCTGCACGGGCCTCCTGGCAGGACAACCGTGCAGCTAGCTAACTGGCTGGCTGTCAAAAAAAACTCTGGTAAATTTTCTGGCCCTGGCTATGCAAGTATAGCAGCACCAATTTACACATACACAGAGCAGGTGTCTAAAGATTTCAGTGCTGAGACTTATCTAAAGCTGGCCACACACTAGGACCTCTCCCGCAATCAGGATTCTTCCCCCTAGGGATAGGTCCTGATATCAGCGGCACTCACCTCTTTTGCTGGGGGACCGATAATCCTGGCTGAAGAGGGAGGGGCTGCAAAGACTGACTGGAGGCTCTTGCAGCTGATTGGCTGCACGGGCCTCCTGGCAGGACAACCGTGCAGCTAGCTAACTGGCTGGCTGTCAAAAAAAACTCTGGTAAATTTTTGCCTCATCTACCTCCTGAATGGAGTTTTCCCCTCTATCTGACTCCATGATTACCAGCTAGTACAGCAGTAACATAGTAATCAGACTTGTCCACTGTTACGACACTCCGGGTTTACCTGGTAGAGAACCGGAGTGGTCATGGAGAAGGTGGGTGACTGGCGTGGCGCCCCGGGTTTACCTCGTAGAGAACCAAGGCGGCCACGGAAGAGAGAGAGGTAGTGAACGAGTCGGTTGCCGGGGCCCGGAGACTTTACTATCAGGGGGGGGTTTCACCAGAGCCCCTGATGGGTGGGATGGATTTGGTGGCGCCCCAATAGCCTGGACACGCCCCGTTGAACCAGACTCGAGGAAGAGAAAAGGAAACCCGGAGTGGATACCAGACTGAGGGGATAGGAGGTAAGGTAAGTGGGAGTAGAGCCAGTCCGGAAGAGGCCGGACTGCGACGGACTACAAGCAACACAAAACCCGGCACGAGAGACAGAAGACTGTTCACGGGACTGGACGAGATGCACGAGGACTTGCACACACACTCACGCAGCGGGACCTCCGGAGAGGTAACATAAACAGGCACTCAAGGTAAAGGTAGGCACTGCGGGGAAGGTAGGTACAATAAGGGATGGGAACCAGGGCTGGATACACAAGGTAACTGAGGCAGGTAAGTGGGTCAGGCAATGGTGAATTCACTAGGCAAGAAGCACTAGGCACACAGTAAGTAGCAGGTCACAGAGCTGAGGGAACAGACTCTATAACCGGCGCCAGATAGAAGACAGGAAGGAACTGATATAGGTACTGCTCAGCAGTGATTGGATGGCACCTGGAACAGTCAGGCGTTCCCCTGGCAATGGGGAACGCATAATAAGGCAGCCGGAAGAAAACGCGCATCAAGGAGAAGAGACGCGCACGTGGGTTGCTAAGGAAGCTGTAACTAAGAAGACCGTCGGCTGGGGATTCCCCATAGACGCACCGCGGGACTCTGAGGTAAGCTGCCAGAGCGGGGAGGAAGCCGGACATACAGCCTGCCGTTACACGGCAGCTGTAACACCCACACACTGCGCAATATCACCCCCTTGGGAGGATAATCAGTCAGGAATCCTGAACTATCAGATTATCGGACCCTACTCATTCAGGGAGGGTTATTTGAGGTTTCAGAAATCTATCAGCACCACATAATACATTCATTATTGGTCCAATCCAAGGGCGAAATGGGAACATAAAGTGACCCTGGGAAAAAATCTGCAAGAGGCCACGTGTGGGTGGGATCAACTATTGGTGGTGTACAAAAAATGTGTATTAGTACATACAGCATCCTAGTGACTACCTCCAAATACATACAGCATCCTAGTGACTACCTCCCAATACATACAGCATCCTAGTGACTAACCTCCCAATACATACAGCATCCTAGTGACTACCTCCCAATACATACAGCATCCTAGTGATCACCACTCAATACATGCAATATCCTAATAATCTCCATTCATCTAGACAGACATCATTTTAGTAACGACCACCCATGACAGTCAACATCCTAAGTTTCTTCAAATAAAAACGGAGCTGCTGATTGGCCTCCAAAGACCACGGCCTACCGTGAAAATTCCCTTTAAGTCCTATGGCCAATCTATTGGTAATCATGGCTAATAATCAGGAAAAACACAAACAGATCTAATCACAGACATCTTTTTACAAAGTTTGTCAGCTTCTGCTGCATATATCTTTATTATTATCCCCATCATCCATAGCCACACGAGGAAATGGAGCAAAGCTACACACCTAAAGCTTTCGCAGTTGTATATTTTTTAACAATGAATTACGAGTAAAGATAGAAATCAGAAGTAGAAAAGTCATTAGGGTACAGGTATAATGAGGAATGCTCAAATTTCAACAGGCTACCCGCTATGAATGCCGAATGTTGCTCTTCCTGAATTCAGGGTTAGGATTAGGCTGCCGGTTACAGTTAGGGTTAGGCTGCTAGTTAGGGTCAGAGTTACAGTTATTGCTAGGGTTAGTCTGCTGGTTAGGGATTGGCTGCCGGTTAGGTTAGGGTTACCAGTTAGGGTTAGGTTGCTGGTTAGGGTTAGGCTGTCAGTTAAGGTTAGGTTTACAGTTAGGGCTAGGATTAGTCTTCTGGTTAGGGTTAGTCTGCTGGTTAGGGTTTGGCTGCCAGTTAGGGTTAGACTGCCAGTCAGGGTAAGGTTGCCAGTTAGGGGTAGGCTGCCAATTAGGGTAAGGTTACCAGTTAGGGATAGGCTGCCGGTTAGAGTAAGGTTACCAGTCAGGGTTAGGCTGCTGGTTAGAGTTACAGTTAGGGCTAGGGTTAGTCTGCTTGTTAGGGTTTGGCTGCCAGTTAGGGTTAGACTGCCAGTCAGGGGTAGGCTGCTGGTTAAGGCTGGGCTATTGAAAATAGTACCTGTCACCGTTGCTATATTCAAATACACAGCAGTATTGGTAACAACGCTATTGACGCTATTCAAAACTGCCAAAAAATTTCTGCAGTTTCCATTATATTGCCAGAATGTAACCTCTCGAAATTGACATTTTTGGAGCAACAAGTCACACCCATATAAGAATGCCCCTCCCCGATGCATAGTCAGAAGGAGATATTTCCACCTCTGCTCCCTGTTTTAGCCCCAGAGCTCTGTTCCCATATTACTCAGGACTGCATTAGCAATGCTCTCCTAGGGGAGGCAGGGAAGGGAACTCACTTAAGACTTACCCTGTTGAGATCTGCACATGTGTTGTTCCTAAAACAGCACAGATCACCGTGGGTTTTGCAAAACGCCCATTTAACAAAAAAGGACCTGATTCCTGTAAGTGCAGATTATATTCATCCAAAATCTGGGAAAGGCATACGTTATGGACTGTCACGCAAACTTTTAGCCTGGGGCCAAGTGTAAGCTCTGGGGGCCGTATTCAGAAATAAGTTTTTAAGGTTAGTTACGTGCATATTTTTAGGAACGGATCAACTGCGCATGCGTAGTAAAATTAGTTACGCTATTTACCTTAACTATACGCACGTTAGCGTTTAGCGGACGTATATGTGAATTGCACTTGGGGACATACGCACAGAAAGCCAACGGGTGGGAAAATCTACATAAAAGTGGGCGGGAAGAGGCATTTAAATGAGCGCATGGAGGCGCGATTATCAAGAAACGCACGGACGGAGCACATATACGCACGTAAATACACACGTAAAGAACAAAGTGGTCTAGGTATTCGTAAAGCCACCGACAGCACGTCTGGGAGAGGGGAGTGTCGGGGGTGTTGGTGGGTGTTTCCTTGCTCCGGCCGTGCGTATAATTGCGTACATTAAAAAAACGGATCTCTGAATACGCTCCGGACGTTTAATTCTTCTGCAAAAACACATAACAAAAAAATTAGACCCCAAATTAAGAAAGAAAGATCATATTACCCCTCCCGCAATCCCACGCTCTCTCTACCCATGCATGCATTCAGTGAATGTTATGCAGCACTCTAGCTGGCGGATCAGCATAAGTCATTATCTGAGAACACTAGAACCAAAGGAACAGATCTCTAGTTGCATAAGGTTATTAAATAATATAATGCAAATTATAACTTTAAATTGCTGTAATTCACAACACTAAGCAGTGAAAGGACAGAGTAGTGCTTTGCATTAATTTGCAGTATATTTGTGTATATATATATATATATCTATATGGCCTATGCCTTGGGCCGCCTATGTCTGATGGTAATGAAGTATGCCAGCTATTGAGCGTCCTAAACAGCGAGCACACGATCAAGGAAACCACCGTCTGTACAAGTGAAACACTCACGACCCCGAAGTAAGCTCCGCCTCTACGCGTTTCGTCATTGATCGACTTCTTCAGGAGGTGTGTCCTAGGGCCGGCCAGTAATGTTTATATACCCAGGCGGCATGAAGTGAACCAATTAACTAGCCGGCATCACAGCTCCTAAGAGACACACGATGAGACAGCAGGTTACAGTGCAGGAGGTCCGGATGAGCCCTCTCTCTCTTCTCTCTCTCTCTCTCTCTCTCTCTCTATATATATATATATAAAAAACACAACATGGCCTGGCACTCTAGCCATTACTCAGTTACTAATCATAAACCTCTCTCTTTAAAATAAAAGTCAGAGGGCCCGTTACAAATATCTGCAGATATGTGATAAGCCGTTCGCCACTTACAAGGCTTCTCTGTTGAACGGTCCTAACTCTAATCTTAACTCTAAACTTTAGAGCCCCAACTTTGGGTCACATATCCAATATCTTTCTAAACCAAGAGCACACCTCACATGTAGTTTCCAATGTCTCCTAAACTGCCACTCTGAGACCTCACCCCCTCTCAGCTGCAATCCCAGACAGACTTTAAAACACACATCCGCTTCCGGCAGGCTCGGTAATGGCCGCTGATTGCTAAGTTCCCTCCGTCTACCTATTTGGACAGCTGACCTGCACACCACCCCGTGATCCTGCACGCTATCTTTTGGCGCGGCATACCATCCTGACTCCTGCCGACATCGCATGGACAAGTTTTTACTGTCCGCGATGCCGTCTAAAACTCCCCACAGACAGCAAGCGGACACAGCACGCAATGCACCTAAGATGCCGCCGGCACCGAGCATCGCAGTTTCATCGGAGGCTGTTGATGCCTCACAGAGACCTTGGCAGTACTCCATGCAGAGAGATCCCCCTAATGCTTCCCTTGATCATGCTGTAGGTGTCAGTTTGCAGGGGACAAGTGAGGCGTGTACTCCTACCCCCATCTCCTATGCTGATGTGGTTAAGGCCATAACGGAGACCATGGGGTCTATGATGGAAGCGCAGGCTGTGCAATTCTCTGATGCTATTCGCTGCTTTAAAGAAGATTTGCAGCAATTGTCACAGAGAGTGACTCAGGTTGAGCAGCGGTCAGGAGAGTCCTTCCAGGATGTGGCTATGTTGCAGAAAAAGGTTTCTTTTCTTGACAAGGAACAGAAGGAGTTGTGATGGAAACTGGATGACTTGGAGAACAGATCCCAACGCAACAATTTGGGCCTTATAGGATTGCCGGAGTCCATAAAGGGCCCTGCTCTGGTGGACTTTCTCTCAACCACGCTGTTATCCTTACTAAAAATAACGAAGGCTGTGATAATATGATAATAGAGCGGGTGCATCGTTTAGGACCGCTGAGGGAGAACCTACAAGAGAGACCGTGGCCAGTCATATTTAGATGCCTTAACTACCTACACAAAATGGCGATCTGGGCTGCAAGTAAGCACCAAGGAGGTATAACATGGGAGGGCCACAAACTTCGCCTGTCTCAGGACTACTCTTCGGAGGTGACCAGGTCGAGGAGAGAATTCTCGGGAATCTGTTCTTCACTAGTCAAGAGTGGCCGAAGATTTGCCATAATCTATCCTACACGTCTTTGCCTGTTTTTGGAGAAGGGGTACAGAGATTTTACATCGGTACAAGCAGCAAAGGACTTCCTGGAAGAGGAGAAAACTCCTATGGAGTCGTCTGTTACCACTAGCCCTGGATAATGACTCATTCTGTATAATTGCATATTCTTTGCTTTATGGTCATACTCATTTCAAAATCATATTTATATTTCTATGTTAATCCTCCTATGAGGTGTTAGAATGGGATATTGCAAGCGATGGTATTGCTGGTACCAAGCTATATTCAGTAGATAGTGTGTTCGTAGGGGAGTGGAGAGAGTAAAGGCTTAGTGAAGTCTGGAGCGGGAGTGGGGTCTTTTAAGTTTAAATGTTTCTTTGGGGCGGGTAGAGGTTGGCACACCGGAAGTCTCTATTCACACTTTGCGTTTAGGAGGGGATTGTTCCCAACTCCTAAACAGTCTTCGGTTTGTTGAGTGCACCGAGCTTTGAGTGCACGGTTAGCTTAGATCAGGGGTGGCCAAACTGTCGATCGCAATCGATTGGTCGCCTGCGGAGTGGTGACCAGTCGATCACAGCACCCTTCTCCCTGCGGCGGCGGCGATAGACAGGATGGGCTGGTGCAGTGGTCATGTGGTACAGCTATTTATTTATTTTTTAATTATTGGACTAAACACTAGCACTATATACTCCAGGTTCGTTGCAATCCCATAAAATCCTGAATGGCCTGGATGGTCACCCATGATAAATATATGTAACTGATATTTATTATCTCAATGCCTTTGCTTTTAGCAGTCACTATACTCCTCACTATCTCCTGAGTTCAGCAGCTCACGGTCTCTTCATAGAGAAGCGCTTAAACCTTTCTATTAGGAGTTCTGTCAGAGGCTTTGCGGTTTGATGAAGTTTGTCCCGCGGAGCGCTCCGTCCCAGCTGATGACTTCCTTCTGCTGAGGTCGCCACGTCACACACGGACTCCAACAAGATGGCGTTCACCCTGTACTCCCTGCTCCAGGCCGCCCTGCTGTGTGTCAATGCGGTGGCCGTGCTGCATGAGGAGCGCTTCCTGAGCAAGAGTGAGAGCCTGGGGGCCCAAGGGTGCCGGGGGAGGGCGGCTGCATGGATCAGTGATGCAGAATATATAAATATTACATGTTACAGATGTCTGCATGATATTATATACAAATAAGACTTTACTATGTAATCTATTCTTCTTCCCATCCTTTATTTTTATTATGGTTTAAATGCATAAATGAATTTTTATTATTGTGCTGCTTTTTTATTTTATTTTTTATGAATGCACTTCATACCCTTCAATATGACCCATTCCACCAGGTACACAGTACTCCGTTCCTGATCTTCCAACTGTCACTCACCTGGTTTAAATGAATGAACTTATGTTTTTAAAACCATTTTAATTCATTTAACACAGGTGGTTACCATAGTAACTGTTAGAACCTCAGGAAAAGCGTAGTAGGTACCTAATGGAATGGGTCATGTTCTGAATGGGTCTGAAAGTAATATGGTTCTTTATTAACTGTATATCATGAGGAACCGGTACCCAGAATCTGCAAGTTTATTTTTGGGTGTAATAATTAATCAGCGGGTTAGAATATTACTGTATATTGTGTGTACACTGCCTGTTATCAGTTCTCTTTTGTATTTATGTTGGTTTGGTATCAGGTACAGTTACTGTTACTATGCTCATTATTTTTCATACAGGTTTAGTGCCTGTTTTATTGTTAAAGCTGTACAGCATTTCAGTGTCCACTCCTAATCATATGAATTAACACCAATCTTTCATTATAGATAATGACACATTCATAAAAGGTAGACTGAGAGCAGCTGTAGATGAGTGTAGTTATGAGACCGCTATTATCTATAGAAGCAGGGAGTTGGATGAGAACAAACAGTATGTCAACTATTGTTATTTTATTATAAAAAAAATTGAATGTACATAAAATGGGATTTAAGTGCAGTAAAATCACATTTAAAATAACTCTTTTATGATTATATCCATACTTCCCAACTTCCCCCAAATGTCTGGGAGTCTTGAAATTTGCCATAGCCCCTAATGTATACAGCTGTTATACCAGACCCTCCAACATGACCCATTCCACCAGGTACACACTACTCCACTCCTGAAATTCCAACTGTCACTCACCTGGTTTTCATGAATTAACTAATGGTAGCTACCATAGTAACTGATTGTTGGAAGCTCAGGAACAGAGTATTTTGTATCTGGTGGAATGGGTCATGTTTGGAGGGTCTGTTATACATAGCATTGTGCCCCAGTGGGGACATGGTTTGATGAAGCTAATTAATGCAAATCACGGCATTGAACATAACAGTGGTTGATGATGCTAATGCATGGAGGCTGCCAGTTGGCAGTATAATATGTGCATCTAATCACTTGTGTATGTGTTGGTTGTGTCCAGATGATTTATTTATATGTTTTATGCCTCTTTTAACCCTGATATACAGTTGGGTGGGGAGCGGATCAAGGTATCGGAGGATTTGGAGAAGAACCTGGTATAAAGTCACAGATGATGAATCTTGTGCGGTCCGTAAGGACAGTGATGCGAGGTAACTGTATAAATGTTATTTTTATACCAATTTTATGACGGTCGCCCTGTCTCTGCTCTACCCGTTACAGTCTCTATTCATGTGCTGTAGAGGTTAGGGCTTAAGGGGAAGGTTAGGGTGAGGCTGTGGGACGTAGATGGTTGGGATTAGGGCTCAAGAAGGGGAAGGTCAGGGTTAGGCTGCGTGAAATAGGGGCAGCACGGTAGCTCATCGAGTAGCACTTCTGTTTCACAGCGCTGAGGTTCATCAGCATGAGTTCAATTCCCAGACTAGGCCTTATCTGTGTGGAGTTTGCATGTTCTTCCTGTGTCTGTGTGGGTTTCCTCTGGGTGCTCTGGTAGGTTAATTGGCAACTGACTAAATTAACCCTACTGTGTGTATGTGTTAGGGACCTTAGTATGTAGCTCCAATAGGGGCAGGGACTGATGTGAATGTCGCGATTGCTTAACCGCACTGATTGATCACAAAATACAATCAAAAGCAACAACCCTCCCAACAGAGGTGCAGGTGGTCGTTCATTCCTCAGTTTACAGCATAGGCGTTCCCTCTTTCTCCATACTCCTCCAGACCTCCATAATTCTGGGAATTTCTGTGTACTTCAGTTATAACATTTAAAGAAGGTCCAGGGTGGTGGTTACAATGTTTGGTTACTGCTCTGATCACATTAAAGTCTGAATACCTGTGTAAAGCCATTCGTTACTAGTGCTCTGAAGCAGTGACCCATATTACAATATCACTACTCCATTCCCTGGATGATTTGATTTATAGGTCTCTGGCGTTTAGTAAACTCCTTAGATGCAACATTGAGGCACAATGTAATGTTGCAAATTACAATTATTTAATAATTCATTCTCCGATGTTATTAATTTTCTCTGAATATTAATATCTAAATCACAGCCCCAGATTCTGAAAGGTAAACAAGGTACACCCAGCACCACCTACATTACAGAGACCATCGTAACATATGAAAAACCTGGTTGATATTATATAAGTTACATACACCATCAGAAACTAGTAAAAACTTCAAATTTGGTACCAAAACAATATTTTAATTAACAGAAACTAGAATGCCTCAATAAACAAACTATTTTATATTACGTAGCACTTTACAATTTTAAACAATCATTATAACAAGACTGGGTGGTAAAAGACAAACTGGTGGGTAAGAGGGGCCTGCCACAAGCTTACACTCTATAGGACATTGGGGATTAATACTTAGGGGAAGTGCTCTATGTCACACAATGGAGAAGCCAGGTTGTATGCTAACAGTGCTCATTATAATCCAGTCACACAGCAGTGTTACTACCAGGACTGAGGGGATATTACTATGGAGAGACAGGGTGTATGGTAACAGTGCTCAGTGCTGTGTATAATCAGTCTCATAGCAGTGTTACTACCAGGACTGAGGAGATATTACTATGGAGAGAGACAGGGTGTATGGTAACAGTGCTCAGTGCTGTGTATGATCAGTCACACAGCAGTGTTATTACCAGGACTGAGGGGATATTACATATTACTATGACAGGGTGTATGGTAACAGTGCTCAGTGCTGTGTATGATCAGTCACACAGCAGTGTTACTACCAGGACTGAGGGGATATTACTATGGAGAGAGAGAGAGAGGGTGTATGGTATGGAGTGCTGTGTATGATAAGTCACACAGTAGTGTCACTACCAGGACTGAGGGGATATTACTACGGAGAGAGACGGGGTGTATGGTAACAGTGCTCAGTGCTGTGTATGATCAGTCACACAGCAGTGT
>WWET01002528.1:173401-192346 GCA_011038615.1 Limnodynastes dumerilii
GCAAAGTTAAACTGTGAAAGCAGAATTAGAATTGAGAAGTGAAGTGTCTTAGCACAACTCTAATTTATAGATTAAACATAAAACTATACAGTATGTGAGCTCTATGTGCTAAATTAAAGTATTTTCCATGCAAGCAAAACATTTAATTAGCCCCCATTGCTTTGCAGAATGGTTTAGCTGAGCTGCACTATTGCACCTGTTTTGCCTTTACTCTCCAACTCTGAATCAGCTCCATGATCTGGGTGTTGTGGTAAACTTTGTAGGATATGGTGACTATTTTGAATTCGGCCATGTTGAGTCAGTGTACCCCATCAGTACGCAGTGCGGTAGATCGCAATTATACGCAGATACCTGAAATTACCAACAGAGTCGAAGTTGCGGTCCAACCCACAAAAGTGGCTTTTATCTCAGCAGGTTTATATCAGCAGGGAAAAAGTTAACCAAAAGTGACAGCCTCTAGACAACAGCAGCGCGACCAGTCACTGGCGAGACGTCAATACAGAGTCATCTGGGGTCCAACGCCCAGGCAGAAAACTTAGCAAAGATCAAAAGGGGTAAACGAACGCAGGTTGATTGGAGAGATCTCACGACCGTCCTGGATCCTTAGCTCGTCATTGGTTCCATTGTTCTTACTTCCTAGGTTCATCAGTATAATTGGGGACACATACATTTCACATAAAAACGTATTAATGCTTATAACTTGCGATCGCTTTGTACAACATTGTTTTCTACGCAACAAGTCTAAACACGATCGGTGGCAATTAGCTGAATGAACCATCTGCGAATATAAAACACAGTTTTAATAGGAACGCATACAGACATTAAGCTTGAACAGGTCTTGTGTGTAAATATGTAAGTCTGTATGTTTATTAAAGGGTAAAATCGAATTTTAGAAAAGCCAGCGAAAATACGCACATGCGCTTTTATGCACGAACAATCTCGCATTGTTGAGTAAAAGTGCGTTCATGTTATCCCGCACTTTTCCTCGGTCCTTTGTTCGCCTTCCCATACAAAGATGAATTTTTGTTTTAGCTTTAATGGCGATGTTTTATTTCTGTTTCCACAGCCATCTTGAAGGGAACTCAAAATTTTGAAATGGGAAGGTAGTCATGTGTCAAATCAAACATTCTGGATGTCATAAGAAAAATAATGGTGTTTGTTTTACATTCATTAATGTCACTACCTGCAAAAGAAAACTCAATTAAAACTTGAGAATGTATAAAGTTGCAGTTATTCAAACACCATTGTTTTTCATATAAAATTATATGAGAGGGTACTAAATTATGTAATGCCCATTAACAGGATAGGCGGAAGGTCACCAAGGCATGGCCCAGTCTGCTTTTGGACAGATGAATTGGTCAAGATGTGAGAGAGGGGCAAGTATACACCACTGCACTTGCTGACATCCCAGCTGTTTCAGTTTGGTCAGATCAGTCCCTTAATTGAGGGCTCTGTGGGCATTCTGTACCATTCAATGAATGATCATGTGGTGATTCAAGGTACAAGGGTCTGCATAGTACTACAGTTGCCCCCTGGTGATATGAACATGCACATTATCAATTCTCCCAGCAATATTGAGAGGTACACAGTTGGCAAAGTAGGCATGGCATATTTGCCAACTTTCTTGCAATGTCCAGGAGATTCCTACATTTTGGGAGAGGGTATAATCAAGCCCTACACTTCACTGCTATATGGTGTGATCCACAAAACTGAACGCAAATCATGTTATAGTCCAAGCTTGGCTAACCTGTGGCTCTTTAGCTATTGTGAAACTACAAATCCCAGCATACTTTGTCATGTACCGGCTATGCCTCTGCAGTTAAAGCATGCTGGGACCCATAGTTTGGCAACACCTCCTCCATGGGTTCACAGATGCCAAGCTAGGAACTATAACCAGGGAACTTAATTAAATAATTGTCCTGATTAGTAAAATAATGTAATTAAATGTAACTGAACACACTAATAGCTAGTGCCAGGTTTATATGGGTTACAAATGTTATCAAACAGGTGCTTCATGCACATGAGCCTGTGTCAGGAATGGGAATCCGCAGAACTACAAGTCCCAACAAGCTCTGTCACACGCCCATTGGCTTACACACGCCGCGCGCAGCGACAAGTTTGCGACACTCTGCGTTCCACGCTGGAATAAGTTGCTCTACACATTCTTTCCTGCCGAGAGGACCTTCACAGACTAGGGGTGCCCTTACTGAATGCCTGATCGGAATATACGGACTCAGAACGTTAAGGCAGCGTGAGTCTGCAAGGCCTAGGAAAGACAGCCCAGTACTGGCACAGCGGGGTAAAGGTGCTGCTGCTGGAGACTTGTGTGGTATAACAGTGAGTGGTTGTGTTACATATGTTGTTATATTCAGCCTCACACATACAGTAATATGTAATATGTGTGACCTGAGCCTGGTCTGTGCTTATTACTGAATTATATTAATATATTGATGCATTGTGCATCTGTGTTTATTTGACTTTTGAAAGGTCACACTTACCATTGGGTATCTTTTTTACTATATTATTACTATTATTTTTTATCAGTGACATTTTGCATTATTATTATTATTAGAATTTGTGTACCATACTAATTACACAGTCACAATCCCAGTACATTAATGATCAGATGTAACATGGCTGCTAAAGTCTACAATATCAGATATTAATGTTTCTCCTATGCATTATTAATAATACAGGCCCTCCAACCTGACTCATTCCACCAGGTACACAATACTCCAGACCTTCCAACATGACCCATTACATTAGGTACAAAATGCTCTACTCCTGGGTGTCCAACTGTCAGTTACTATGGTAACCACCTTTGTTGAAGAGTACTGTGTTTTTCAAACATCAGTTAATTCATTAAATCCAGGTGAGTGACAGTTGGAAGCTCAGGAGTGGAGTATTGTGTACCTAATGTAAGGGGTCATGTTGGAGGGTCTGATACTCTGCTCCTGAGCTTCCAACTGTCACTCACCTGGATTTAATGAATTAACTGTTGAAAAACATTTTTTTTCCTATAACGCAGGTGGTTACCATAGTAACTGACTGTTGGAAACTCAGGAGCAGAGTATTGTGTACCTAACAGAATGTGTAATGTTGGAGGCTCTAATAATGTATTTTCTAATTATGTTCATTTTATATTTACCAATTGTCTTAGCATGACAGCTATCGGTTACACTCTTCGGTAAGAAAATCGAATTTACGAAAAAGGGACATCCGAAAGTTCCTTCACAGTGCTGTCGATCACAACATTTTGCATGTAGGATGCTTGATGCACGATAAGCAGTGTCATGGAGACTGTCAGCTAGAGATGACGTTTTTTGGTTTATTTGCAACGAGTTGTGAAGATGGAAAGATGATAATAGATTATTATGTATTCATATTGTATGTAGATAATAATTACATATAACCGAGGAAATTGATGCTGTGCTGGGTGTTCCAAGTTATTCCCTGTGTTATTATTTATCTATTAACAGATTTTATATAGCACCATCAGATTACGTAGCGCTTCACAATTTTAACAATTGTTATAACAAGACTGGGTGGTAAGAGATTGGATAGGTAAGGTCCTGCTCACAAGCTTACACTCTATAGGACAAGGAAGCTGTTATATATCACATAATGGAGTAGACAGGGTGTATGGTAACAGTGCTCAGTGCTGTGTATGATCAGTCACACAGCAGTGTTACTACCAGGACTGAGGGGATATTACATAGCAATAGCAAGCAAACATTATGGTGATGGAGCCAAGAGGTGCTTAGTGTTTGACTGTTTTTTGGAGGGCCGCATAAGCGGTTGCTGAGTCTTGTCTCATTTGGGCAGTTTTTCAGACTATTGTGTGAGTGGAACACTGAGGTGAAATAGATAGCTGGAAATATCTGAATTATGTTAATGCCTTACTAGCTATTGCTTTGTGGACCCCAGCAAATTAAAAGTAATGCCAAAATTAGACAATTAAAAATACGAACCCTATTAACCTAAATTAAAAAATACTTCCATCTGTCATTTAATTTTAAACCCTTATTCTATTTCCTTGTGTTTTATTTGTGTTGTGATTTTATTTGGGAATGAGGCTGCATGCATTTGCCATTATTCATGGGAAGTTTATTAATAATTATTTATTAATTACTACTTTAAAGCAGAATTTTTCATAGCCAGTCACTAGTATGATGTGTCACATATGACAATTAGATAGTGGAGCAGTATACAGAGCATGAGCTTCCTAGTAATAGTGCTACTAGTCTCAGTCATATTTCGTCTTCAACACTTACTAATAAAAATAGCCCAGGGACTATAACGAGGAGTAAGAAAGGGTACTCCAAAACAAAAAAAAATTTGTATCCACCGCTCGTAAAATATCACTGCAAAGTATGAGGAGAAAAGTTCATGCAGACAAATTGCAAATTACCAACATTAAATACACTACACACAGTGGCAAGGAAAGGTTTAGACCACAGCCTTTATTTGTGAGCCTGATTCTGCTAGGCCTCTTACACGCACTAGAATGCCCAAAAACGCCATTGCCAAACACAGGCATGCATCTTTAGCACATTTTTGTAGTTCTGAGACTGAATCAGTCACTTGTAAAGCAAACTAATCCAGTGCTCAAAACAAACAATAAGCCCCAAGAAGAAATTGTTTGTTCACAAATTTCACAGATTCATGAGCAGAGTAAAATGGAGTCTTTTTTTGCTTGCCATATGTTTACTCACGTAGCGTATTTATGCATGCGTACCTTCTATACACTCCCCTTAGCACACCCCTTGACGTACTTATTTTGACTGAGATCCGCTTTCCAAACCCTACCTTAACTTTTGCCCATGTAACCGATGTCATACGCACACGTACGTATGAGCAACACGTATTTACGCAGCTAAGCACGCCCATACTGTACACTTTAAATAAAACCCCGCCTACATAACGTATTTCAGACGTATTTTTCACTCACGTAAAATTGGCACGCCCACACGTAAGAATTTACATGACACATACGTGAATGGCCCATACGTTCACATTTACGCTACGTTACGGAGCGTATTTTCTATGGTGCACATGCGCAGTACTTACCAAAATGCAATTTTACGTCTCCACCACACATAAATTCGCACACAAGTGTTGTTCTGGATCTGGGCCAATGTGTGTGAGTCAAACATTTCTGATTCAGACACTGTAATCCTATAGAAGCCTTCTTCATCCATTTTTAAACCCTTTTAAAATGTGAGTATGAGCAGTAGTAAAAGTAATGATGTTGGAAGTGCAATGATGATGATGGTGTACAATTACAAGTTGAAAATGATAAAAATGTGAAAAATTATGTGCTTTGTGTTGAAGTTAGTCCTGTACAATTGGCAACAATTTTTACCAGTGACCATTGTCATACTTGGACAAAGGACCAAGAAATCTACCTCCTCTCTGTGGAAATACATTTACCCAAACCCAGTTGTCAAGGCATCTGTGCCCTATGTGGTGCCAAAAAAAGTGGAGGCAAGGACATTAAACATCTAAGCACCTACATTATACCTCATTATGCCAAATATCAATGTGACTACAGATATGTAGACAAGCAGTAATGCATATACCGGACCAGATTCAGAGATTAAAAATAAGAGAGGGAAGTTACTCCTGGGCAAACCCATGTTGATTTTAGGGAAGTCATATTTTATCTGTTGCAACCACTATTAGAGTTGAAAGGTGATAGCTCTGAGCCCAAGTTTAAATAACAGTGTAAAAGTAAAGCTAGTTACTATCTATGTGCAGTAAGCAATACAAAGATATATCCCTGCATGCAAAGAATACAATTAAATTGACATCCCCTTAAATTAACATGGTTTTGCCCAGGAGTAAGTTTTCTCTCTCATTTTCAATCTCTGAATCTAGTCCACCATGTTTTACACACACAATAAATCTAGTGGTGCAGCATTTTTTTTTTATACTGACTTGTCTGTGCTGGAGATGCCATAAAATAGAGAGAGGGGGATGTTACCTTACTGCAGCACGCTGGAGAATAATCTTGGTATTATGCAAGATGTAAAAACACTTTTAAATTGTGACCCATAAAATTAGCTCAGATGCTGCCAGCTGAAGTCAGATCATCCCCTTAATTAAGCTTATGGAGAAGAAGCTGGAGATGCTGAAGAAGGAGATGAAAGTAAGAGAATGAGTTAAATATGTTGGACTTGTAGATCAATTTATTTATTCACTTAATCAGAACACAAGTGTCAGCAATATCTTGGAATCGGATTACTACATTTTAACAACTCTGCTTGATCCTTGGTTTAAGTTATATGTCCTGTAATTTTCCCAAATGAAACAGATCATAAGAGATGTAAAGAGCTACTTGTGAGCAACTTGTCAGTTCACGTTGCCCAACACATCTCTTGTTTCACCTTCTCCAAGCAATGCTTCTGCCAGGAAACAATTGACATTTTCAAAAATAACCACTGGTGATGGGGGGCCTGATTCAGAGGCTGAAGATAAGAACTTAAAGTTACACCTGGGCTAAACCATGTTGATTTCAGGGGAGTCAAATTTCATTTGTTGCAACAGTATTATAGTTAAAAGGTGATGTTTCCCAGCTCAAGTCTAATTAGCAGTTTAAAAGTGATGCTGATCAGGTATCTGTGTGCAATAAGTAACAGCAAAGCATTCTCCCTGCATGCATAGAATAAAATTAACTTGACTCCCCCTGAAATCAACATGGTTTTGCCCAGGTGTAACTTTAAGTTCTTATTTTCAGCCTCTGAATCAGGCCCCTTATCAGCCTGAGCACACAATTATGGTGGATTGGGCCAAAAATCGCTTTAGTGTGTGGGCAAGATTAAAAAAAAAAAAAAAAACACAGATAAAAAGGCCAAAAAACCGCAAGGGTGCAATTATCTCATCGATCAGGATTCCTGATTGATAATCGGGCCCTAGCTACGTTTTTTTTGAGGGGCCTGGTGTTCCGCAGCGCTGTGCCCTCTCTCCCTCTGTGTAAAATGACTGGACATAGATAGAGGGCACCACATACTCCTTTTGCACGTTGTACTGTCACAGCACGGTGGAGCCTGCCAGTGTGAGACACCCTGCACAGCGCTGCAGAACCTCTCACATTATCTTTTTGTCATTCATACTTTTTTTTTTTTTGTGCCAACCAGCCAATAAGCTGGCTGCATGAGTCTCCTGCCAAGATTGACAGGAGGCCCAGCCAAGCAGAGTGAGACTGCAGCCAGCCTATTGGCTCTCCTGGCAGAATTGTTGCTCTCGGTCTCTGCATTATGTGGCACCGATATCAGGACCTTTCCCTAGTGGAAAATCATCCCGTTTATCGAGCATTACATGCCGGGAGCTATAAGCGCTCTAGTGTGTGGCCAGCTTTAGAAGCACTTTGCAGCAAGGTTGTTAAAAAAAAAAAAAAATTAAGAAATTTTCAGATTTTATTTAACATAAGTGTTACTTGCTCTAAAGGGAACTAACCTATTATGATATATGTATTCATTTGGCAACACCACATTACACTGTGCTGCAAAGAGAGCATATTGTATAGACTTCGATGACAGATCTTTGGTCCATCTCGTGAACCTGTTTGATCCTCAGTTTTGTTTGATTTACGATAGCTTTACATTTATCTTAAGTATGTTTTGATGACTCTACTGCATAGTAGAAGAGTACTGTACATTGTACTAAGGGAACACCCACTAGTGAGGTCAGCTCCGCCCCTCTAACGGAACCGCGCCCATATTAGGTAATTTAAATGCCCAAACCCCTCCCCCCCCCACATTTTCATGTAACTTCCCATGTATGCCCCTTCGGACATATCTCAGTAAGCACAGATGTAAAGTTCGTGCGTAATGGATTTCCGTGCCTAAATTCTACGTAAATTGCGTAAAAAATGTTACAACGCGTTCATCCATACCTAAAAATACGCACGGGAAAAGTAGCAAAATCATAATTGTGAATACGGTTCCTTATCTTGATGTTCGTAGTTGTGTGCGCAGGGTGGCTGATTAAGAAGGTTTCTGCCTAAGATTTTCCCATTGAAATACCTCCCTCCACCCACTCTTCTTATCTTCATTCTTAAGTTTTCCCGGCATGCCCCTTCATTCTTAAGTCATTACAAACCCAAAAGAAATAGGTTCAAAATGGTGATTCAGTCCCGTCCCGTCCCGTTCTTAAGTCCAACGTAAATTGTGTACATTAAGGGGGTGATTCAGAGATGTGATTGCGAAAAGATGGCAAATATACGCAACTAAGTTCAGATCTTAGCAGGTTACAGCCCACTGCATAAACAGTCACTCCCCTTGCAAACAGCGGCGGATCTTAAAGTTAGACCACCATTGACTAACCCTAACTCTGCGCTGTCATTTGAGATCTTAAGGGAAGTAGTAGCGGTTATTTGAGATCCTAAGTGTCTGCCCGCGCCCACTTTCCCTCATCTCCCTGCCTCCCCCCGCCCATTTCCATGCAAATCCTTCAGATCTTAAACTTCCGCAGCACTTAAGATCTTAAGTGCTTGCGATCGATTCACAGGTCCGCGCTTAGCGAATTTGAGATCCTAACCTCTACGTAGACGGCGTTGCACTATTACTACGCATGCGCATTGCTGCGAATTTTCTAAGATCCTAAATATACGCACCTAAGTAGCGATAAAATCGCATCTCTGAATCAGGCCCTAAGTTACTACGCCTGCACATATAGCCCTTCTTAATTATATGCACCTAAAAGCCGCAGATTCATAATTGTGATCAGGTTCTATGTTTGCAATTTCTGTGTATTGCACAGACAGGTGTGACCTATTTTTCCTGGTTTTATTACAGAATGGCCACTCGTCGTGTCCTAAAGGCTGTGCTGGTAGATCTTAGCGGCACCCTCCATATTGAGGATTCCGCTATCCCCGGCGCTCAGGAGGCTTTGAAGCGGTAGGTCACGTATCTTGAGAACCAACTTTTTTCTTTCTTTCTTCCTCTGAAGCCTTGTGAGATGCCTTTCAAATATGCAATCATGCCTAATTTTCTGTCTGATCCATTATTAAAATGATTTATTTTCTGGTATATTAACCTATAAATATATGAAATTGTATTGAAAAACCAATAACGACCGTCCCGTAAAGCAATAAATACAACTTGAGTTTAGGTTGAGATTGAGGACTTTCTTTGGCTTTGTGTGTTGAGTGGAAACTGGAGGACAACAATGGTGGGGAAAGCAGCAGGTGTGGGTTGGGATTTTACATCGCTGGACAGCAGATCTAACGCTGGATTAACGCTTCAGCAAACGGCAGGGTTGCCTGAAAGACACTTCCGTAATTGACATGACATGGACCAGGGGAGTATTGACTTTAATATTAGTTTTAGGGTTAGGGATTAGATTTACGGTTATGGTTGCGGAAGGGTTAAGGTTAGGATGATTTTAGGGGGCAGGAAGGGTTAGATTGAGGAGAGGCGATGGTTAGGGTTAGGCTGCGAAGAGGAAATAGTTAGGGTTAATAGTGTCAAACATTTAACTATCGATGTCCCTAAGGTCAGTATAATAATACTTTTGACCTTAGTGTTGATGGAATATGAGTTTATTTCTTAGACATTTATACACTGTCAGCCTAATGTCCACTGTATGAATAAAATAAAATGTGTATACCACTTTAAAAGCGCCTTTTAAATTTCACCTTGGGGTACCCAGCCCCACAAGGAAAATATGAAGTAGCTTTTTAAGGAGGAGAGAAGCGCTATTCCATGTGAGCAATTGGATTACTATGTATATAGCAATCCTAAAATAACCTGGTATAAATATCAAACCTATACAGCCCAAAAAACGGGGTTCTAATATAGAACCTTTTTCTTAGCGGCATACAAGGGTCTTACTAGTATTAAGTCCCAAATACAAGTTCAAAATTAATGTCCACGAATCATCCAGAAAGACATACGAGGTCCTATAGAAAAGTCCTAAATAGGGTCCTTATGTAAGTCCTAGCTGATTTTACTCATAGGCATCAGAAACGTAATAAAAGGAGAGACACAGTTAGCAACTAAAAGCAAGAAGATATAAACCACAGGGAATTAAGACCACTTAAAAGGTTAAAAATCTCTTTACTTAAAGTTTTAAAAACAAATAAAGCATAAAAACATGTGTCCATGTATTATGACAATCCCAAATCAAGACAACAGCGTACCCCAAAGTCCGCGGTATGGAGGTAAGATGTAAGGGTGTAGAAGGCAGCCGGGACGTCCAGAAGTCACAAGTCACAAGTTGAGACCCCCAACACATGCACGGCTGTTACCAGGTTTTGAGCGTGGAGAGTTGGAGCACTGCCGCCTTTTGGACGTCCCGGCTGCCTTCTACACCCTCACATCTTACCTCCATACCGCGGACTTTGGGGTACGCTGTTGTCTTGATTTGGGATTGTCATAATACATGGACACATGTTTTTATGCTTTATTTGTTTTTAAAACTTTGAGTAAAGAGATTTTTAACCTTTTAAGTGGGCTTAACTCCCTGCGGTCTATATCTTCTTGCTTTTAGTTGCTAACTGCGTCTCTCCTTTTATTACATGTTTCTGATGCCTATGAGTAAAATCAACTAGGACTTACATAAGGACCCTATTTAGGACTTTCTATAGGACCTCGTATGTTTTTCTGGATGATTCGTGGACATTAATTTGAAACTTGTATTTGGGACTTAATACTAGTAAGACCCTTGTATGCCGCTAAGATAGAGGTTTTATGTTAGAACCCCGTTTTTGGGCTGTATAGGTTTGAATTTTATACCAGGTTATTTTAGGATTGCTATATACATAGTAATCCAATTGCTCACATGGAATAGCGCTTCTCTCCTCCTTAAAAATCTACTTCATAATTTCCACCGTATGAATGTTGAACAAATGACTGTAGATGTTATATACCAGACCTGTAGAGGGCTTTAGCTTTATGACCCTTGATCTCTAGTTACACCTCTGCTGGCAGTGTTATTGTTACTCAATACTTGACTGCTAATTTTGGCCGCTTTTGGCCTAGAGAATCGGCCACTCTCTTAGATCCTTAGATTTCCTTAGTAAAGTGTGTTTTAAGGTCTAGAATATGTTGGTTACCACCATAAATATAGCCCCACATCCTGTGGAATGATTCCGGGTTCACAATGGTTCTACTTCTCTCTTGAACTTCTCTTCCACTCCCAGAAAAAATAGTCCACTGTTAGTATGCCCTTAGACACAGCTAGTCCCAAGGTGGAGGGAATCAGGAACCCCAGACCTGGTATTCACCAGAGCCCCTGATGGTTGGGTTGGGCTTGGCTGCAAGTAAGGGGCAAGTTGTAGACACCTAAACTTCTACAAGATATGACCTGGGTAGGGGCTGGGATGTGAGAACCAGATGATGAGAACATGGAGGCTGGAGTAATGAAAGTCCAAGGTGACAGTAACAATGCAGTGCCACACAGGAGGCTGACATACCCTCCAACATGACCCATTCCATTAGGTACAACATAGTCTGCTCCCGATTTTCCAACAGTCAGTAACCATGGCAACCACCTTTGTTGAAGTGAAAAATGTTTTTCAAATATCAGTTAATTCATTAAAAGCACTTGAGTGACAGTTGGAAGCTCAGGAACAGAGTATATTGTACCTAATGGAATGGGTCATGTTGGAGGGTCTGAGTCGGCAGGTTAGAGAAAGCTGTTGCTCTGACACATGAGGAAGTGGACAAGGTATTTAAATGGGGAGTGGTAATCACATGATAGACTGACCCAGGAAGTGATGTAAGGTGGTCAGCAGAACCAGGAAATGGGACATGGAGAAGGGAGATCCAGACCCTCCAACATGACCCATTCCATTAGGTACAATTTAATCCGCTCCTGAGTTTCCAACTGTCACTCACCTGGTTTAAATGAATTAAATGATATTAAAAAAAAAACTGCCTCTTTAACAAAGGCAGGAACCATAGTCAGCTGGAAACTGAGGAGCATAGTATTTTGTACTTAATGGAATGGATCATGTTGGAGGGTATGGGGATCGTGTGATCAGAAGAATGTAAACAAATGTGAACACAAAGTAGGGCAGACGTAGGCAACCTCAGGCACTCAAGGGGTTGTAAAGCTGTAGAGTCCCATCATGCTTTGCCAGGTATCCATTATGGCCAGGCTGTTGGTGCTTGCTGGGTGTTGTAGTTTCACAACACCTGAAGCTGACCACCATAGACCAGGCCAACACAACCGAGAATTACTAGTAGACAATTGTCACCTCATTTTTATGATGCTCACTCAATTTATATTGGTTGGAAGGGGAGTGGCCTGTCAGGCAATGGGTGTGGCCTCACAGGAAAGGGGCGTGTCCAGAACAAACAATAGGTCAGTGTCAGTATGCGCCCTAAAACAATAAATAGAATACAGTCTGGAAGCCTCCTCTGGCTTCCTAAAATATTGCGTCCTGCAGCAGCCTCGCAGTTCCCAGCGATGTGTCTCTCTTTTTCTCTGGGATAGGGACAACAAATTCCATGCCCTATATCCCATGATACCTCACTTAGAAAAAAAAAATAGGTCCAGTGTCAAGAGGGGTTCTGTTGTTACCTTGGGTTACCAGAAAAAATGGTTCGCTATCACTGAGGTTCTAGAGCAATGTCCTACAATGCCCTACTGTTACTCTGAGGTTCCAGACCGTTACACTACTGTTACTGCAAGGCTCTAGAGCAGTGTTTCTCAACCTCGGTCCTCAGGTACCCCTAACAGTGCATGTTTTCCAGGTGTCACTGCTGGAGCACAGGTGTGTTCATTACTAACTGTCACATTTTAAATGCTGCTCATTATATCACTTTTTATTCTTTAAGGAACACTAGAAAATATGGACTGTTAGGGGGTCCTGAGGACCGAGGTTGAGAAACAGTGTTCTAGAGCAATGCCCTACTGTCACTATGAGGTTCCAGAGCAATGCCCCACTGTTACTATAAGGTTCCAGAGCAATGCACTACTGTTACTCTGAGATTCCAGAGCAATGCCTCACTGTTACTATAAGGTTCTAGAGCAATGCCCCACAGTTACTTTAATGTTCCAAAGCAATGCCCCACTGTTACTCTAAGGTTCCAGAGCAATTACTCACTGTTACTATAAGGTTCCAGAGCAATGCCCCACTGTTACTCTAAGGTTCCAGAGCAATGCCTCACTGTTACTATAAGGTTCTAGAGCAATGCCCCACAGTTGCTTTAATGTTCCAAAGCAATGCCCCACTGTTACTATAAGGTTCCAGAGCAATGCCCCACTGTTACTATATAAGGTTCCAGAGCAATGCCCTACTGTTACTCTGAGATTCCAGAGCAATGCCCCACTGTTACTCTAAGGTTCCAGAGCAATGCCCTACTGTTACTCTAAGGTTCCAGAGCAATGCCTCACTGTTACTATAAGGTTCTAGAGCAATGCCCCACAGTTACTTTAATGTTCCAAAGCAATGCCCCACTGTTACTCTAAGGTTCCAGAGCAATGCCCTACTGTTACTCTAAGGTTCCAGAGCAATGCCTCACTGTTACTATAAGGTTCTAGAGCAATGCCCCACAGTTACTTTAATGTTCCAAAGCAATGCCCCACTGTTACTCTAAGGTTCCAGAGCAATGCCCTAATGTTACTCTAAGGTTCCAGAGCAATGCCTCACTGTTACTATAAGGTTCTAGAGCAATGCCCCACAGTTACTTTAATGTTCCAAAGCAATGCCCCACTGTTACTCTAAGGTTCCAGAGCAATGCCCTAATGTTACTCTAAGGTTCCAGAGCAATGCCTCACTGTTACTATAAGGTTCTAGAGCAATGCCCCACAGTTACTTTAATGTTCCAAAGCAATGCCCCACTGTTACTCTAAGGTTCCAGAGCAATGCCCTAATGTTACTCTAAGGTTCCAGAGCAATGCCTCACTGTTACTATAAGGTTCTAGAGCAATGCCCCACAGTTACTTTAATGTTCCAAAGCAATGCCCCACTGTTACTCTAAGGTTCCAGAGCAATGCCCTAATGTTACTCTAAGGTTCCAGAGCAATGCCTCACTGTTACTATAAGGTTCTAGAGCAATGCCCCACAGTTACTTTAATGTTCCAAAGCAATGCCCCACTGTTACTCTAAGGTTCCAGAGCAATGCCCTAATGTTACTCTAAGGTTCCAGAGCAATGCCTCACTGTTACTATATAAGGTTCCAGAGCAATGCCCCACTGTTACCATGAGGTTCCAGAGCAATTCCCTACTGTTACTATGAGGTTCCAGAGCAATTCCCTACTGTCACTATGAGGTTCCAGAGCAATTCCCTACTGTCACGATGAGGTTCCAGAGCAATTTTCTACTGTTACTATGAGGTTCCAGAGCAATTCACTACTGTTAGTATGAGGTTCCAGAGCAATGCCCCACTGTTACTATACATTACCTGAACACTGATTCAATGCTGCAGTCTGTAAGCGGGATCTCATTCTTCCTTCTCTCCCTCCGTTGTCACCTGTAGATTGCGGAATGCGCCCGTGGTAATACGGTTTGTCACCAACACCACCAAGGAATGTAAGAAGACGCTGCTGGAGAGACTGCGGAGGCTGCAGTTTGAGATAAACGAGGATGAGATCTTCACATCGCTGAGCGCAGCCCGGAACTTGCTGGAGCAGAGGAACGTCCGCCCCATGCTGCTGGTGGATGAGAGCGCTCTGCCCGATTTTGAAGGTCTCTTTACTTGTATTTATTATTATCTCGTGTTGAAAACTACAATGTCACAGAAGTCACTTCTCCTCTGTATGTCCTGACATAAAAATGGGAATATAAAAATGTGAATCCCGTTCTGACGCTCCGTCCAGTCTTCCTCTGCTCTGTCCCCTACTTCTGTCTTCTCACCTTCCCTCCATCTCCTCCGTTCTGTCCTGTACACTCTGTCCTCTCCCTCTGTCTTCTCTTCTTCTCTCCCATCCTTTCCCTCTATCTGCTCCTCTGTTCTGTCCTGCATGCTCTGTCCTCTATTTCTGTCTCTTCTTCTTTCCCTCCGTCTTCTCTTTCCTGTCCGCTCTGTCCTCTCCCTCTGTCTTCTCTTCTTCTCTCCCCCCGTCTTCTCTTTCCTGTCCGCTCTGTCCTCTCCCTCTGTCTTCTTTTTTCTTTCCCTCCGTTATATCTTTCTTGTTCGCTCTGTCTTCTCCCTCTGTCTTCTCTTCTTCTCTCCCTCTGTCTTCTTTTTCCTGTTCGCTCCGTCCTCTCCCTTCTTCTTTTTTTCTTTCCCTCCATTATCTCTTTCCTGTCCGCTCTGTCTTTTCCCTCTGTCTTCTTTTTCTTTTCCAGAATTAGTAAGGACCGGCAATTTGCATACGTCACATACGGAAATCGCCTGTCTGTATCTACTGCGCATGCGTAATAAAAGGAATTCAGCTTTGGACGTTATTTGTTCAATGCAAAATTCCGTGAAGATTTCAATGTCCGCAGGTGGGGGGCACTCACCCCTATATACCAGGCACACATAGTGGGTGGGAATATTGTCAGAACTTCTGTGTATGTGAGCCTCCATAGGCTTAAAAACTCTGCACACTGTACAACATAGATTGATATTGGGCATTTCAAGTCTAAGAGTATACTACTAGTACTGTTGAGGGAGATTTAATATGGGCCTTACAGCACAGAGGGGGAAAATCAGTCGACCATGGGAGAATGTTAGAAAAATCCATCTGGAAATGTGGGAGGGGGAAGGGGTCCTGAACACTTTTAAATGGGCCCCAAAATTCTTTCATTTGCACTCTGAAGAAATAGTCATTTTGGAGGTTGTTTCCCCTTAATCCTGTTCCTGGTTTTACTTTTCATTTTTGCCAGTTCTGAAGGGACTGACGTGGCCACAGTTCTGTCTTGGGAATCTTAGTGGGTTAGTGTGTACTGTGTCAGTGTGACACGGAGAAGGCCTTTGAAACGAGTCCCTGTCACCCCAAAAAACATCTGACAATACCGGGGGCAAAACCTAGTGATGGTGAGGAAACATTGGATCCTCACCACTGCAGGGTTAAACATCAACCCTTGGAATCACCCGACCAGTGGTTCTGATGAAACATCAAATGATCCATCTCCACTCTGAGCCGGTGGTCACGCCCCAGGTGCTGTCTCTTATCTGGATTAATGTCTTAAGGATCCCAGCCACTCGACCAATGCTCTCCACCAGCCTGATAGAGTGAGGACTGGTGAGGTCCAAGTTTAACCAATAATCCACACACCTCCTAGACCGCTACCTCAACGCCAGCCCAGATTTAAATCACCAGTAACTACCTTTTTTACCCAGTCTTTAGTCTTTACCCAGTATTTTATGGGTCTGGGATGGCACATGCTTTAGGATATAGTAGGGGTCTGAGAAGGGCATACTATATACTGTGCGGTGGGAGACGACGCTGAGAAAATGCTATTTTAGAAATAAACACAGCCGAAAGGTCATTTTCTGCTGTCTCTATTTAGCTCTATTTTCTAAAGCATTTTATTGAATGAGTAAGTATGCCGATCGGAAACGCCGCCATGTTGTATCTGCCGCAGACCCATCGCACCGACAGGAAGTAAGTAACACTCTATGGGGAGTCTTGGGGTCAGGCTGCGGGGAGGGGAGTCTTAGGGTCAGGCTGCGGGGAAGAGAGTCTTAGGGCATGGATGGGGAGGGTTAGGATCAGCCTGAGGGTAGGGGACTCTAGATTTAGAATGCAGGGATGGGAGTCTTCGGGTTAGGCTGCAGGGAGGGGAGATTTAAGCTACGGGGAAGGGAAGTTTTAAGGTTAAGCTGCAGGGAGGGGAGTCTTAGGGTTAAGGCTGCAGGGAGGGGAGTCTTAGGGTTAGGCTGCAGGGAGGGGAAGTTTTAGGGTTAGTGTTATCTGCTGGGAGTCTTAGGATTAGGCTGCAGAGGAAGGGAGGGTTAAGTATAGGGTAATGTAAGGAGAGGGTAATGGAAGGAGCGGAGGGTTAAGGTAAGGATTAGGGTAAGGGTTGGATTTCGGAACTGGCTGGCTTTTGAAAAATGGCTGTTTGAAGCGCCCACCCACACCCATATTGTATATACTGTGCCATTCCCAAAGCCTAATATATACTTCATCATATATTATAATATGTGCCATAACTAAACGCCTAATATTTCACCACATGTACTATATGCAGTGTGCCGTGTCCTGACCCCTAATATACCCCCCTTTCAAAATCCTGCACTTGCCACTGGAATAAACCAATATTATAATAAAGGGTCAGAGCTTTCCGGTAAAAGTGGAAAGTTTTAGTAATGACGCAACTAAAAAGAACGAGTGAAAAGAGTGAAGAGGGAGGTCCGGATTCCCAGTTCCGTAGCTTTTGTCTTAAGTACGTTGTTTTCAGAATTGATTTACGCTATCTATGTTCCATTTCTGTACGTAGATTGTGTAAATAAACTACTAGGCTCAATTCTTAAAACAATGTTACGCAAGACAAAAACTACGGAACTGTGAATCCGGACCGGAGTGAGATGTAAAAGGAAAAGAAGAAGAAGAGAGAAAGAAGGAATCCCATGGCACGTCCTAGGAGAGAGAGAGAGAAATCCACGTCCATTTTTCCTTTTGAGGCGTTCAGTAAATCTGCCCTTTGTGACTTCCCTTTGATGAATTATATTTTATGCAGTGTTTCAGTATAATATCATTTCATTTGAGAGATTTCCCTAACCATTGGATTCATTTCCTTTTTTTTTTCCCCCCACAAAGCATTAAAACCACATTACATTTCTGAATTAACGGAGTGGAGATGTTTAACATAATCCCAAACATAAAATATTACAACTCAGAATAAAAGAAATCGCCGTTTCCTGGTGAAAGGGTGAGCACAAGTTAACAACATGGAGGAGGAAAATAATGAAATAGCGCTTATATAGATATAATACGGCAGAGGACAGGTCCGCCTGATATAAAGACGGACTATTTTAATACAGGTCTGAGAATTAAAGGTTTTGCATTGATGAGAATTTTTTCCTCCTTGGGCTTTGTATTCAAGCGTGACTAAATTATAGATTGTACAATTCAATTATTGCGGAGTCTTCTGCCGGTGACCTCTCTATTCTCTGCTCTCAGGAATAGCCACAGACAGTCCCAACGCTGTCCTGATAGGATTAGCTCCACAACACTTCAACTACCAAACCATGAATAAGGCCTTCAGGTGAGTACTGTCCTGATTCTGTTTTATGATTCGTGTAATTGGCTGGTTACTTTTTTAACGGACGGATTAATTCTCGTGGCTCCGGAGGGATTTGCTAAAACCTGCGGTAATGCGGCACCGTCTGTGCAGTGACTTTAATAAGGAGCACATTAAGATGTACATTTCCTTGCCCTAGTTATGGCCCACGCTAAGTCGCTTGTCTGTAGTCTTCTTTTTCGTTTCCCTTTTCCTCCTGAAGCATGGGGGCCATTAGCAGGACAGATTCCTACGTGTAATCCCGAAAATCACAGGAATAATTTGTACCGGATTGCCGAAAGTGTGCCCCAATGTTGTGCATCTGAAAGGACGACTGCAGTGTGGACCAGAAGGGCTATGAAACGTTCACATAGGAGTGATTCAGTTAGAGGCCATGTCGTGTATTCCTATCACATGATCTTTCCACTTCCGCCTTGGTCCCTCTTGGTCCCATTAGGATGCTAGTTTTCAGTAGCAGAATCTGCATACATTGTGTTCTTCCGTTACATCTTCACCTTCTGCCTCATCTGCTGCACCCACAGGCTGCTTCCATAGCTCAATAATGTCTTGACTCCCATCCTCCTATACACAGACCTCGTGTTCCACTCTTACTGCTTGTTTATCGCCCTCACTCTCCTTTAATGTCCTACAAGCTTTATCCTGTGTCCCTGATTCCTGGGGCCAGATTTACTAAGCTGCAGGAAAGGAAAAGTGGAGATGTTGCCCACAGTAACCAATCAGATTCTAGCTGACGTTTTGTAGTATGTGATAGGAAAGTGAGAGCTAGAATCTGACTGGTTGCTATGGGCAACATCTCCACTTTTCCTTTCCTGCAG